>JAHLWZ010000240.1:655-22091 GCA_020536535.1 Pelomyxa schiedti | reverse complement strand
TCGTCCGTAATAAGTACAGGTGATGAAACACCTTTTTGGATGTGAGAAACTCACAATTACTGTAAGAAACAGAACTGGAGGCAACAACTTCCCCACTGATTGGGTCAACCAGAGTAAGTTGTATCCTAAATCCAACTTTTTCGTTATGATGTCTGCAATAACTAGAAAGGTATGAGGTAAGAAACAACATTGGCCAAGTATGTTAGGATACCATGTGATTCTCAGTGATATAATCGCCTCCCCACTGGTGAAATCAATCAGTGGATTACTGTGAAATTGAACAATTTTTCTTTGCTCCTGCTCAATCATCTCAGACCAACCAATTCCCCCTGTTGAAATCCCAGCACTATTGCAACTTGGGGTGGACGGTCTTGAATTTGGCTGGCTTGGAGTAGGTGCCACATTACTGTGAATAGGTTGGATGTATCGCAATAGAATTAGGAACGGGTGTCATACTGCTTCTTTCTTTCCAGTGATCTTCTTTCTCGTTGGACACAACCCATACACATCAGGACTTCTGGCAAAATATTAGTTGATGCAATCTGTAAGAGGGAAAAATACCTCTGTTATCACTTGCACACAAGACTTTCGTCTGGACATTCAATGTGGCAGAGAGGTCATGTCCTTTAACTGGAGAAACACTGGGAGGTGCATGGGCATTAACAGAGCGTAGGTCATTGTTGCACATGTCTGGGGGCAGATACAAATATTTCCAGCGAAGACCCCCACTTCCTACCTGGAACTGTGTAAGGGGGAGAAAGAAGATAAATAAGAATGAACCTGACCACCAGAGGCAACCAATTGAACACACAAGCGAATTTGAGTTTCAACACGAGATTTCTGGGGAACTGTGAAGGAATTAGGGAAAAAACCCAATTTGATTAGAAATACCTCCCAACAGCCTTAATTCCACGGGTTTACTGAACCAATTTTAGAAAGGAGAATGGTTGTACTTGGGAAATACTTAGATTGTTGCCGGAAAGCAACTTGAACAGAGGACAAATCACGACTTGGCTCTGCATTTCCCATGACCGTTGGACTTGGAGGGGGAAGTCTTGTAACTGGGGACAAAGCAGGGGGAGGAGCTCGGGCTGCCGGCAAAGATGCGGACTGCGCACTACCGGGAATCCCGGATTCCTAGTGTTGCACTTAAGAAGCTGTATTTTATAGGGGAGGATGTTACCATGTGAGGAGGAACCTGAGAAAGGGGTTTCAAAGAAGGTTGTTGGTAGGATTGTTGTGGCCCCTGACTCTGTTGAGGTTGAAATTGAGGTACATTTTGCTGAGTCTGTGCCTGAATTTGCACCATTTGTTGCTGCGACTGAAGAATTGGTGGCATCAATTGGGGTTGCTGAGGTTGCCTTTGAGGGGAGAAGTCGTCCCGATCGGGAGATATGGGTACACTATAACACCAATGAGTACGGTTGTGTTGTATTTAGGATTAACGATTAATGTACTTGGGACTGTCATTTATGTTAGACGGATCGAACTCATTCAGGATAGGAAATAAACATGTTTCTTCTTCACTAACAAGTATCGTAAGAGGGGAGGGGAGAGGGTGCAGAAAACAATACGTACCTTGGATATTGAATCGGCATCAATCCTCCATCGCCATTTTCAAGATTATATCCACTACCAAGTTTAGGTAGCATCAAAGGAGGGGGAGGACCCCAACCCGCCATAGTGGGGGATGGAGTCGGTGACGAAGTGGGGGGTGTTGTTGCTGGAGAACAGGAAACTGACAGGTTGGAATTGACGCTATTTCCGTTGGCCAAGTTTTGGGAGTAAGTATGGGGACTTGGCGTTGTAACAGGGGTTGTGTTTGGGGAAGACACGGGAGTTGGAATTGGAGGTTGTGGCGAAAGGTCCTGCTTGAGGGCCTGTTGTTGCTGCTGTTGCAGTAAAAATTCTTGGCCGTACGCCATTTGCTGTAGTAGAAGTTGCTCTTGCATTTGTTGTGATGGGAACTGCTGTTGTTGTAACTGCAGTTGCTGGTGCAGCAATCTCTGCTGGAGCGCCAAAATCTCCTGATTATCTGGCGTCTGCGGAACAAATGGGTAAGGAGTGTACCCGCTAGCGTTCGCGTTGTTCCCAATGGCTCCGCCCACCGGAGCGCTTCTACGCGATGCGCTCTGGTTGTTGGCCATATTCGCAGGGCGGCCGTAGTAGTCCTGCGCAGGAGGCGTCGTTGAAAGAGGCAAAGGCGGAGGCACAGACGACGTTGACGACACCAAAGCGCGCTTTTGCGACGCGCCAACGTAACCGCTGTTGTTGCTCAAAACTGAAGTCATCTTCAACAGTAGGACACAAGGAGTCGCTTTTCCGGTATGTAAAACGTTACGATCTCACTACCACCACGGACGTGCGTTTGATCCTATTTTTTTGAATTTTTTATCTTTCTTTAACGAAACGCGTTGGCATTTTGCCCCAAATCACCCAAAGGCTTTTTTTTTTTCTTTTGGGGAGATCCAACCTCAGTAACGGAAAAATTGGTGCCCGCCCCTTTATACCCCACGCAGGGGAGTACTGTCAGTACTCATGAGTTTGTGTTGGGGTGTCACAATCCGGTTTTTTTTTTACAAGTCAGATTGGCCCGAGACTAATTTGGATGCTACTGGGAATGACTTGAAGTCATCAAACGAGAGCTCGTCGATGGAATTCTTTGTGGTGTAGTCACGTAACTCATCCAGGAGAGCGGAGGCACAGTTCCCGCCGCATCCATCAATGTTTGCTGCTGCTCCTGCTGAGGCCGAGACTGAAGCCGCTGATGCGGACACTGAGACTGATACCGCTGATGATGATGCCTCTAGGGTGTGGTCACGTAGCAGAATGTACGTAACCAATTCAATGAACCGGCTGGTTGATACTTTGCCGCTGGTGCTGCCGGAATCGACTTCCATCATCAACTGAATGGATTCCATCAGATTCTGAGAAGGAGTGAGTGATAAGGTAAGGATGGCAGGGAATTATTCCTGTGCACTTGAAAAATAATCAAGAATACAATAGAATAGAATAGAAGAAACGCAGAGAGGAGGGAAAGGAGATGTCTAACCATGGAAATGGTAGTACATGCCAAGGCCATAAATTCGGAGACATCAATGGGCCCTTTAGGCCTCATTTGCTCCAGTATTTTTGCAACTTGTTCTGCAGGACATTTAACTTCGTCACTTACGGCTAAAAAATCGCTTCGGAGAACTTTGCCTGGCCCTAACTTACGGTAATTATTATATATTTATTTTTGCAAGTATATCTTTATTTTTGCAAGTCAGCTTCAAACACTAAGGCTGACTCTTTCTTTAAGGCGGTAGTACCTCATCAATCATATGCCTCAGCTTTTCTTTTGATATAGTGTGTTCCTCCTCCTTTCTCTCCGCAATCTTAGATTCAAAGTACCTTTTTACAATTCAACACAAAGTAACAGTTAGGAGAATGGCCGTACGCTTGTGAAAAGGCGTTTATGTTTTCAGGCTGAGCCCGGATTACAGCCTTGGCATATTCTTTCAACAAGTAGCTGAGTCCCCCGTACCACGACAGGTCCCCGGCCCCCTCTGTGACATCCCATAAGCCCATAAGCGGTTATTACCACGAACTGCAACGAAAGTAACGCTCATACCCATCACTTTGCTTTGGGTTTTTTTGTTTTTCTTACTTCCTTCATCAGCCGATTGGAGCGCTCCAGGAATTCCCCTAGAAGTGATTCTAATGACACAGTTTGAAGTATCACCAGGTGAGACGTCGATTCAGGACAGATTCAATGACAACAGATTCACCCAGGCTGGAGCCCTTTACTTTTGTTTGGTGCTACGTGTAGTGACACCAAAGGGGGTTTTGTCAAACCAAACATTTTCATTTCTCTCTCAAATCAAATACACACACCAACCAACAACGCCACGTGAGAATGAGGCAGCAGCAGCAAGCAACACCACACGCACCAGCAGCAGGCAACCACCCCTACTACACCAAACCACAAACCACCGGCGCCAGCGAGTGCTTCCCCCGGTCCCCGCCTCATGTCGTCCACGACGTGGGTGCTGCTGCTGCCGCCGTTGTGGGCGGCGTCGCCCCCCCTCCGCCGTCTCCTTCTCCTTCTCCTTCTCCTGATCGTGCCCCCGCCAAGCTGCCATCCCCCTCGTCGTCGTCCTCGTCGTCGTCGTCGTCGGCATCGACAACACCAGCAACACCACCGAGGCCAAGTGTTGGCGTTGGCATTCTCAGCGAGCACCAACAACAACAACAACAACAAGTGCAGAGGACGTCGCCCTCGTCGTCGGCGTCGGCGTCGGCGTCGGCGTCGCCAATGGTGAGTGTTGGTCCGGTCAGATTGCTGTGGAACAATGAGTTTGTGGCCAATCTCGAGATTCAGAGGGACCAGTCCACCTCCATTACTATGTCTGTGTATTTTTTTATATCCCCTCTCCCGTAGCTGTTGTAATTGACCCGGTACTGGATCATTAGACCTTCTGAGCTTAATTTCTATGAAGCCGATGCTATTGCTCAGGAACCAACTGACACTAAAATTAGCCTAACTGTGTGTACTGCACTTGAGTGACACCAACCTAATTTTTCATTCAAATCCCATTAAAGGCAAGACCTGCGTCTATAGCTACCAGTGATGAGAAAGACCACTTTTTTTCGTTTTTGTCCTATCTTCTATTTCACCGAGGCAACCGACAAACCCCAAGAGGGGTACCCAAGGTACAGTAAGCTCGTCACAATGACCCTTCAACACTGATAATGGCAGTATGTTGTGCACACGTTTCCTGGCTTGGGCAAGGTATATATTGTACCTCCAGCGCTTTCTTTTTGTAAAGATGATCCTGTAACGTTTCGACTGCAACCTTCATCTGAACAGTGAGCCAACTTTCATATTACACCCAGTCTAATGGCTTTTTGTTAGTTCTTTGTGCGCCCATCCCTCCTTTCTAGAGTCCAATGCTCGCACCACTCACAGGTGGGTTCTTGGAGCCCTCGCAGAGTTGGTATGACATCTCTTTCATTGGGCAACTCACAAGAATTGTAAAGATTGACAATTCAGTTGATGCCGAGGCCGCACAGGTTCACATTGACTGGAATGAGGAGTTTGGCCAACCTGTGATCTTGGTCACGGACAATGGACATGGCATGACCCGCGCCGAAATGCATGGTACCCTTTTCTTCTACCGTGCAGTACAATTAACGTTTGAAGGATTATTGCAATACGGTCATTCCAAGACCAATGGAGAGGTTCACATTGGCCGTTTTGGAATTGGATTCAAAACAGGTCCTTTCTTACCTTTATTATCTTGTCGGGATTTACTTGCCATAGGGTCCATGAGGATTTGCAAAGATGCATTAGTATTCTCAATTTCTGCTGAAAGTGCTTCTGTTGGGATACTATCAACTACCATGAATGAGTCAGCCAACACCGTTACTGCACCTGTTGTGACTTTTACGTAAACTCCACGTTGTTCAACACTGTGCTGAATAATAAGCTAGACCCTCTACAATGTGCCTCGATCCCGCCTATCAACAGGATTTCCAAGCTACAGATCACTTGAATAGGGTATTCTCAGTGTCCCCCATCAAGAGTCAGGTTGGACTTGGATTGGTCTTTGCTAAAATACGTGCACTGGCAAAGGTAAGTTC
Organism: Pelomyxa schiedti; assembly: GCA_020536535.1. Classification (NCBI taxonomy): domain Eukaryota; phylum Evosea; order Pelobiontida; family Pelomyxidae; genus Pelomyxa; species Pelomyxa schiedti. Next base: position 16,466 of record JAHLWZ010000240.1, on the reverse strand, counting down.
ATTGTGTTAGGAGCACTGAAAGTGTTGTCTTTAGAAAGCCGACACGCAAGCAACCGGCACATGTGTGATGCTATTCAACCTCCACAACAGTCCGGGTGCTCCCAACCAGCTGGAATTGATGCCGGACTTGGATAAAAATGACATTCAGATCAGGCCTGTGAACGGGAGAAACTTTTCTAACAGAAGAGGGGTGCGCCAATAATAAATAAGTTTCTTAATACCCACCATTGTGCAAGATAGGGAAAGTCAATGTTCCTCTGGACTACTCACTCAGGGAATATCTGTCCAAGTTGTATTTGACTCCATCATCAATGTTTTTCATTTGTGGGAAAAAAGTGGAAAGTAAACCTGTACATACATCTCTGTCGAATGCAAAAAGAGTCAACTCTTCCATCCCCAACATTGGAAATCTAACCCTTGGGTCAGTTCTTTCTTTTCCATTTTTCTCTAACTGCATCAGGTATAATGCCCGTGATCGAGAAATAGGACTTAGTGGATTTCATTTATTTTGGCACAACAGATTATGCTCTTCTTGTAAGAATGCTCTTCTTGTAAGAATGCTCTTCTTGACGTGCCACTCACTCTAAATTAGACTACAAAATTGGGTCCCTGGAATCAAAGGCTTCTTATGTTACACGTGGGAATGGTGTTATTGGTGTACTCTCTGTTGATGCTTGTGAACCTCTGAATAATAAGCAAGGGTTCAATGAGGATCAAGCCCTGGGGTTAGTAGAAGAGTGGCTTAGTAAGGAGGTACAACTAGTCATTAGAACTGGTTATAATTGCAAGACTCACCAAATCAATGCAGGTTGAAACCTTTCTGGAAGATAATGAAGCTGAGACTGAAACTCTAGCAAGCCACCTGGATGTTGATGACGACTGGGTCCAATGTAACCGCTGCCTTAAATGGCGCCGGTACCCTGTCAAAGGCACCACGTTCCCAGACCAGTGGTTCTGCCACATGAATCCAGACCAACGCTTCAACAGTTGTCAGGTAACTACCTTCTTTCCCATCCTCTTTCTTACACTGCACACAGATTCCACAGGAAGACGCTTCAAAGGACAAGACGGTAAGTTACACCAACACACAAGTGGACAAAACAAATACACCAAGGACCAAGCCACACAGTCAATCAAGCAGCAACAAAACAAAACCGGCCAAAACAGCAACACCAAAACCCCCGGCAAAGAAATCCTCCTCTACTACAGCCACATCAACAACAGCGGCAACAACAAAGCGACGCAAAATCGCATCGCCACCATCATCAGAGTCAGAATCCACGTCTAGTTCTGATGATGAAGAGGGAGATTCTAGTGGTGGAGACCAAGAAGAAAAACCCAGTGACTCTGAGGATACCCCTCATAAAGAGGAGGAAGAGGAAGAGGTAGTGGAGATAACCAAACCTAAATCTCGTGCCCACTTGCCCCAAAAAAGGACCCCTCCTGCTCCTACTGCATCCTCCCAGTCAAAAAAGCAACCAATTAGGAAGAAGGTCCAAGCTCTAAATAAAAAAAGATACAACCACCTTCCCAATTTACAGGTTTTTTTTTACATACCATAACCACAGTCACAGCCATCTTTCTTCTCTCTAGAAGTGAGGTCCCCACGGCGAAGTCTGATTGACAGGATCCCACACGCTCTTGTGCTGCCACACCAACTTATTAATGTAGTCATAGTGCCAGTACAGACCAAGAAGGTCGGGGTTATTCTGGTCCACACACAGGTTCCATACCGGAGCCACCTTGAGTTTGGGATCGGCAAATGTCATCCGCACATTGTATTCCTGTTTGTGGGTTTTAGGTAATTTTGAATGTTGTGGGTGCTTACATTTGTTAGGGACCACTTTCCAGGCTGACAGGATCCCCCACCTGGCTCATTGTCACCAGAACCACTTGTGAAAACAACCCACTCCTCCCTGTTAGTGGTTAGACTACTATTATGTTGTTAGGATATCATGGACTAGTACCGGACCCGACAGGTTCCATCAGCCTCGAAATCTAACTCGTAATCCGCGTTATATCCATTGTCAGTGTAGAATTTATGGCGGCAGAGAAGAGTTCCAACGGATTCAGAGGGAACCCGCCGCAAATATTGGAAGATATTCCTTGATACCTGTTTGGGTTGGGTGGGCAGTGCCATTGGTTGGATAAGAAACTGTGGCCAAAAAGAAGGGAACTGGGAACGCAACTTCAACAGGAAGCTGCTGTGCCGCCGTGGCCCTTGCTCCACACCTCGTGTTCTTGGCGAGAACAAGTGCCTTCATGCAACCCCGCAATTTTGGCATCACTCTGTCCCTCACAAACGCATCAACACCGATGGGGATTGGGGTGGGCGGCGTAGCTGATGATGATTGTGATGGAGCAGGAGCGGGAGCAGGAGCACGTGGAGGCGTCGGTGATGATTTTGATGGAGGAGGGGATGCATTGTTCTTTGTGGCTTGTTGTTGTTGTTTCTGACGAGGCTTCTGGCGCCTCTTGTGGTTTTTCCCTTTGCCCTTGCCCATATTTTGCGTACAAACTAACCAAACAAGCTTCAGGTAAACATGAACGAACAGCAAGATTGCTGAAAGATTGTATATTCCCTGAAACCTTTTCAACAGGAAGGAAGGAATCTCCCAGAGGGAAGGGAAAAAAGGGCACACACAGCCCGGACGACAAGTAAAAAGTTTGGTTTTTGGTTTTTTGTTTTCCTATTATGATACTTATTTGTTGCAAAGGGGTGTGATGTTGTTTATGACTGGCCGCCAGTCTCCTCCTCAATTCTCTCTTCGTCTGTTGGCCGGGTAAGCGGAAGTACACACAAGGTAAGGGTGACATACGGAGGTCTGCTGCCCAGAGGGACAAATTGTCGCGGAGAAGTTGCATGATGAGCGTGCTATCTTTGTGTGAGCCCTCAGACTCGGGGATCCTCTCAAGCTCGGCAATAGCATCATCGAAGGCTTTTCGGGCGAGGTTGCAGGCATCTTCGGGTGATCTGAACTTGGAGTTAAAACGGTGTAGAGAGAGCGAGAGCTCCGCACCCCATAATTTCGTAGTAGAAGACACTGAAGTTGAGTGCAAGACCTAAGCGGGTGGGGTGGATTGGCTGAAGGTCCTTTGCAATGTCGGAGGCAGCCTTGTAGGCTTCCATGGCATTTGCGGCAGCTTCCTTGCGTTCGGCAGCAACGCGGTACTCAGCGAGGTACCTGTAGTAGTCTCCCTTCCTGGGAAGCGTAAGCGAGATAGAGTGAGGACGAGGGGTAGTACATCTTGAGATAGAAGACTTTGCCCTCGGGTGTGGTGCTCTTGGGAATGAGTGTGGTATCAAGAATGCTAAGAATTTCTGCGCAGGTTGCAGATAACTCTTGTTCGACTTTGAGTCTGTATTCTTGGATGCGCTTAAGGTTGTCGACGCTTGTGCCGCGGCTCTCCTCCTGCATAAAACCCTTGGATTAAAAACATGCCACCTCAAACAGAAAGAGGGCACCTTCTGCTCCACTGAGGAGATGATTCTCCAGGAAGCACGGCGAGCACCAACGACATTCTTGTAGGCAGCAGAGAACAAGTTTCTCTCCTCAGGGTTGAGTTCGGCAGCGGTTTGGGCAACAATTTTCATGAACTTGACCATTTCTAACAAAGAAAAAAAAAACGAAAGAACGCGTAAATGCGTAGATCTCGGTTGTAGAAAACAAGAAACGTGTTGCAGCGCGTGAAAAAAAAACCAATAGTGTCGTGCAGCGTTTGAGAAAAAAAAAACACGACCGGTGCGTCGCAAAACAGGGACACACCGTCGTATCTCTCAGCCTGTTCGGCGAGTTTGGCCATGAACACATTTTCTTCGCGGGGATCTGGCTGTGCCATCGTCGTCGTTTATTTTCCCTTTTTGTTTGGAAAAATGTGGTAGAGTTGGTTTGATTTTTTTGGTTTTATTTCTTTCCGCGTTTGCGGAAGGACGAAATAAAAAGCAACAGACACAGCACTTTACGTCACCCAGATTGGGCACAATTTAGTGATCCCCCCCAGTCTTCCTCAAAAGTGATCATCTTGACCTCACTCTGAGCACCCAGTGTCGCTCTCTCAGTCTCATCTGATGCAAAATCATAGAGAAACGTGTCAGGCCAATTTGATCGTTTTTGTAGTTGGTCACCGAAACAACGAAAACCAACAACAAGGAACCACAACAAGAGAGGTATTTGTTTGATCTTTATCACCTGAGACATGTTATTTACGGCCTTGTTCGCCTCAGCGATTTGTACGACTCCTTTTTGCCCCGATTTTTTTTTCCCCCTCCCCCTTTCTCAACGGAGTTGCCAGGTACTGCTTTTTTCCAGTACGCTTTCTATGAGTCGTCTCAACCAGCGGTTTCTATTCCCGAGCTTCCGAAGCCCCCAGTATGTATAGGGGAAGGCTGTGACATCCAGATCCAATACCCCACGCCCCCCACCCCAAGCAATCCCGATGAACCCGAACCTCAGCCTGGTACCGGTACTGAGGGCACCACCACCGCCAATTTGGATAACATCACGGACGCAACTGGCACGGCACAACAGAGTGGCGGCGACGGCGGCGACAGTGGTGTCGGACAGCACCAGCAGCAGCAGAAACAGAAGGAAGAAGTGGTTGTTATTGTAGGCGAGGGGGGCACGGAACATAGCGGCGGTGGCCGTGATCCCGGTGTTGCTGATGATGATGCCTCCAAGATGGGAACTGGCACGACCGGCGTTACGGGCGAGGCGCTGGGGAACCTGTCATCCGAGGGTGCCGGTACTGGTGCTGGTGCTGGTGCTGATGGCACCGGCTCCGCTGGGGGAGAAGATTCTACTGGTGAGCAAGGCAAAGGCACTAATTCTGGTTCCTCGGATTCCACCAACACGGTTGCAGAAAACTCGGGGAGCAACAAAGCTGGGGACTCGGAGGACAACATTGGTAAGAAAGCCACTGAAGCGGAAACACACCTGGTTGACCAGAACGGGGATAAGGTGGAGATAGTCAGGAGGGAAGAAAACCCGATTCCTACTGTATCAGACACCGGAAAGGGTACCGGCAAAGACCAGATCACATTTCCCGGAAACGAAGGAACTGACAAGCCGGAACTAGTATTCATCCCGGAAGTCGCAGTTCGACCAAAGAGCCCATTGGCGGAAGTCATCAGATCAATCCCTCACAAGATACAACGTGGTTGGAACGCAACTCTTCATCACCCAATTGGCCAGCGGGCTGTGAAACTGTTGCGGGCCGTCTATTCCCGAGTTAAAGCCATTTCTCACAATGCACGAGAGAACTATCCCAAATGGTGGAAAAATGCTGTTGTCACCTACGGTATGTTATTTCCCACCTAACACCGCAACTAACACTCGTGTAGATAACGCAACCCAAGACCTAGGTAAAACCCTAGTATTCCTATGTGCGGCCTGGGTAGTTGTCCTCATTCTCCTTGTTGTAGCCTTTGTCTTTAAGTGAACTCAGCACAAAGTAACACCAACACCACTTCGTTTCACTGGCAAAGCAATGTTATGTTTTTCTGAAAACATCAAATTTTATGTGTCTTCCACAAAACAAACAAGAAAAGGGAGTTCATAAGAAACAACATGGTTTTTTCCTCTTTTGTTTGGCTTGTTTGGGGTTGGGTTTTTCCTTTGATCAGGAAGAGGGAGGAGTGACAACCTCAACATAATTTTGAGGCACAAAACCGCTCTTGTCACCGATTGTTGCATACCACCATCCACTGGAGTCTTGTTCTGAAACAACGAATATCTCACCCTCCTTAAATGACAGTTCTGTGTCACATGTTGCAGTGTAGTCATACATGCCCCGTACTTGCACTTGGACTTCAGCTGCCTATGTGTTGCGTTGATTTCTAAATTGAGAATGAGGTGGATGTACCGCTTCAGGTTCGGTAGGAGCGGGAGCCCCTCCTGGAGTGCCACCAGAGAGACCGGCAAGTTGACTTTGAACTTTGGCTAGGCCCGCTTTGAGAGCGGCAACCTGCAAGGTATCTTAGTTGGAATTTGAGGGAACGGGGTTTCACCTTTTTGTGCAATTCGGCGAGTTCATCCTCGGTCTTCTTTTTACCACCAGGATCTGTAGCGTAGAATTGGATTAATCTCTCCAGTGCCGTAACTTGACTTTCTTCATTCTTTTACTGTGTTAATGATGAAGAGTCAGAGGTGAAAACCTTTATTTGCTTCTCGATTTCTTTTTGTTGTTCCGTTAGTTTGTTTTGCTTTTCGGCAACAGAGAGAGACTCGTCTCCAGCTAAGAGACCCCATTCCTGAAGTTGTTAGTTCAAGTAAAATAAAGTGTTGAAAAAAACCTTGGGTGCAACAGGTGTTGGCGTGCTCGTGTTGGGGGGGGTGGGGGTGGGCGTTACCGTGGTTGTTGACCCTCCACCATGTGATGATGGTGGTGGTGGGTGAGAATTAACGGAAGTGGGAGGGACGGGTGGAGGCCCACCACCAGGATTATAGCCCTCGTACTCTATGGCGGGAGGTACATGAACCCCCGTTTTATTAGTGTTGACAAACCCAAGAACGTCAGCAGCAACATCTATCTTTGGGAATATTAAAAAGGAACCACTTAAAGGAAGTCACCTGGCCTGCAAAGGACTCAGAGGCATCTCCGGCTTTCTTGTACACGGCTGGGAACTCAAGTACTGCCTGAGCATACTGCTTCACTGTTTGTTGGACATAGCGGATCCTCTCTTCTTCAAACGTTTGGAACTCCTTCATGGCGTTGGCAAAAGGTAAAGAAAAAAACCGGAGCATACAGCCAAAAGTGATGGCATGTCTTTTGTGTAGAGTTGAGTTTGTTTGTCGTTACTGGTTCTCAAGGTATCTTTGTATTCTTGGTCAGCTTGCTTTGCCTTATCCGCAGCTTGTGATGCACGTGTGGCGAGCTATAATGAAAGTTTAGCACGAACGAGTGTAATTGACATACCTGAGTTAACTTCTGTGATTTGGTCTTAGGGTCACCTTGGGCTTTTTGGTGTTCCTGCTGAGCGAGCTCTGCCTCCCTAGATAATTTCATGTAGTTCGCCTTGGACTTTAAAAATATGAACGTTTATATAAATGAGGAAGAAAACAAACTCTTTTTAAGGCATCCAACTGGTCAGCAAATTCGCGAGTTAGACGTTTGCCATCAGTCTCCAACTAACAACATTAATTATCTGGGGAAAAAATAGTGACTGGTGTACCTTCTTGCGTTTGACTTCTTTGTCTCTCACAAAATTGGCCACCTCAGTGGAGATTTCGGATATTTTATTGGAGAAAGCAAGGTCATGATTAGTTACGGACTCCATGTCAGTTACCATTGTTTCCAGAGCTTTTTTAACTGTTCTGTTCTTGGTCACAATGGTATATGTAAGAACAGAATGGGCCTACCCATCTAAGAAACCGTTCACAAGTAACTTCTTCTGCCCATAACTTCTGATGAGCCCCAAGTACTTGTTGAGGTACTCCTTTCGGATGGTGCTCAACTTGTTAAAGAAACTACCAATTTCTGCGAGTATAAAAATATTGAGTGTTGTTACTATTTAACTCAATATTTATGTAACAACACTTATCACCGTTTTTCATTAGCGTGCAGTTTTCAGAAACATACCATGTGTGCTTTTAAGGATACCAATTGTCCTCTTGTAGCAGGCGTCAAATCCGTCCTTAAAACAAAGTCAACGTAACCAAAGAAAACCAAGGGAAAAAAAAGCGGTGTCAAGTGGTAATTGACGTAGATCTACACCAAACAGCTACAACTACGGTCAACACACAAGTAGATCTGTCGCGAACGACGTCATTGTCGACTATGCGTCGTGTGCCGGCGATGTGTGCTGTTGATGTCTCCGCTTTTTTTTGTTGCTTGTTTTGTTTTTGGTGCCAAACGAACAGAACCGGCGTTCCTTCCTCTAATCTGTTATTTTTATCAGTTGCAGGCTAGCCTGACTGAAACCTTCAATCTCAAACGCTCCCTCAGATTGCTCCCCAAAGAACGCTGTGTCTGGCTCAGATCTTCTTTGCCCATGATGATTATTCCATCTTCTGCCTTCTTTTTATTTTCCCTCTTTCAGGCAGTTGCACCCATTAATTAATCAAATATCGCTCCCTGTTACCTCCGTGGCTGCAGACCAGACTAATTAACAAAAAATGAAAGCCGCCAAAGCAAAGACACGCAACGAAACAGATGAAGTTGATGAAGAAGAAACATACAACGAAGATGACGATGAGGATGATGAGGGAGAGTATGATGACGACGACGATGACGATGACGATGATGACGACGACGAAGAGGATGAGGACGACGATGAAGACGACGATCAGCCGGTAATTTCAAGTTCCTGTAATTGCTAGTTCTTACTGATCGGGCCTAAAATTTCGTTTCTACGCATTCAACAGTTGGCGGGCAGAAAGAGGAAGTCGGTGACGGAAATCGAACAAGGCACTTCAGGCAAGCAATCTAAAGTTGCAGTGTCTGATACAAGCTGTTACGTCTACAACTTCTTGCCTTCTGTGACCGAGACCGAAATCAAGAAGCTGTTCTCGGTTTGCAAGGGCTTCGTCAGCTTCACGTTGGAGCTTGATCCCCTGGATCAGACATCCAAGTGGTACGCCCTTCCTTTACTGCGTTACTTGTAACTCTTATTAAGCCGCGGTGTTGCCAAATTCGATACTGCAGAATCCAAAAAAGCCGCCATAGATAAAATGAACGGATTGGATTTCAAGAGCATGCCATTGATTGTCACACCCGGCAAGCCAAAATGTATTTTTACCACTCCATACTTCACACGCCTTACTTACATATCTTCCTATGCAGCGAGTGCCGGGCCTGTATTCATAGGGAAATCCCGGGCCAAGGGGAAACCCAAGGCTGCAGCGACTAAATCCAGGAAACAACTAGGCTGGAAGAACCCAGACCACCAAGGAGGTGGTGGCTCCTCAAGGGGGGCACCTGGCGAGGGAAAGAGAGGAGGAAGGGGAAGCAGAGGCGGACGAGGGGGCCGTGGACGAGGCGGGCGAGGCGGCAGAGGCGGAAGCAGCGGCGAGGGAGGGAGCAGAGGCAAGACCAGGGGCGGCAGAGGTGGCAGAGGTGGCAGAGGGGGAAGGGGCGGAGGCAGGGGAGGAGGAGGGAGGGGTGGCAGAGGGGGACGGGGCGGAGGCAGGGGAGGAAGAGGGAGGGGTGGCAGAGGCAGGGGGAGGAGATAACACTCAATAAATCAAATATTTTTCGGCCACGTCATGCCTTGTGGCCATTACATCTTATCAATAACATAACACAAAAAAAAAAAAAAAAAATTCCCGACCACGGGGCGAGGGGGATGAGGAGGGGGAGGCCGAGGAGGGGCTGGCTGGGCGGGTGTCGGCGTACGTCGGCCTGGTGGCATGGGGAATAGACAAGGTGATGATGATTGCGATTGTTGATCGAGAAGGGGGACGGTGGTTGGGGATTGTGTGTGCGTGGTGGGAATGATTCATGGGATTGGGGTTGGGAACCATACTCTAACTGGTGGGTTGTTCGTGTAGACTGCTGCGGACCTGGTGAAGGGCACTAATACGCTCATTGAGTTCGTGAAGCTGCGCGTCGATGAGATACTGGAAGAGAGGAGGTCTTTTCTTTTGAATTGTGTCACTAAAAACAACAAGGTCACTTCCCTTGGGTTTTTTTTTTTTTTTTTACAGCAATGTTTTTGCAGCACTCCTTTCATCAATTGAAACTGTTTGACTTCAATTCCGCGTCTGCCAAGCAGAAAGTATATGCATTGCTGTCTTCTCTGTGGCTAACCGCGTTTGCGCAGATTCTTGTGCCGCGACAGAGAATTGAAGCCGTTTGCAAGATTTCCTGTGGTGATATCTCAGTTGTTTCTGGTGAGTTGTTTGTGCAATTAGTTTAATCTTTAACTTGCACAAGGAAAGCATATTCTCGATCTTCCCAGCTCTGTTCTGTCCATAATATTTAACAACTTACCGCCGCCCAATCTTCTCCAATGCCGTGCCGTGTGCCGAGAATTTCAGCAGGCCATCGGTGATAGCCATTGTAAGGGTCCCTTAACATTAAACATCGCCACTCACGTTCCCACAGTTACCCCACTCTGTAAATTCGACTTCACTTCAAACATGTATTTTCACGTAGTATCTTCCCTCAAAACGCCACTCGTGACCTTCTGGTTCTATGGAGAGGAACGCTCCAACGGCGGTGTCATAATCACAATTAAGATGCATTGGAATGAAACGGCGCCTCGCTTGGTTCCCCTGAGAGTGTCTGTCACTCTGGATGGAAAGTGGGGGAAGTTCATTGTGCCGGAATTTTTCAGTGAGGAGGCCCACTTCCACTTCGACAACATTGAGCCACTAGCGGAACCAAATACCACAATGGTGAAAGTTTCTGTGGCCTGTGCCACTGGCTTGGAGGAGCATGACCCTGATAGAGAGACAAACCCCTATCAGCACTGATTTTCCTGTTTGAAAAGTTTGAAAAAGATAAGAAAAAAAAGAAAAAATCCAGTGTTTACGCGTGTCAGGGTTCATCAGAGTTCGGTACCTTTTGTGTTGATTCCTCAAATTCTGGGAACAGTGGGTTGTTCCAGGTTGTCCAGTCCAGCCAATGCCTCACGTAATCCAATCCATCACGATCACTAGCCTTGTCCTCACAGAACTGGGCAATGTCATTGAGTGTGACACCGAGCCTGTTGATGCTGAATTGGGAGTGAAGTGGCGATGCAGTCACAACACCCATAAACTGTTGATTAGCAACATCCCGGTTAATCTCCGGGAGCAGCGCCAGAAGCAGTTTCCATGTGGCAAAGTCCACTCTGTGTCCCGGTTTTTCCTTGGCTGTACGGACTTCAGCAAGTACCTTGTTAGTAGGCATAAATCAGCAAAGAATCTTTTTTGGGGAGGGGAAAAAGCAGGCAGGCATACCTCAGGGAGTGTGAAGTGGAACCTTTTGAAGAGCCATTCGAGACACCCCCGTTTGTTGTGTCGAATCAACTCCACAAATAGCCTTGCTGCACTCACTCTCCCAGAGTTCTTCTTGGCTGACATCACAGTGGGATCACTGGTGTGTCGTGTGTACTCTGTGACCAGCCATTTCACGATCTTGCTCGAATGTGACTGATGAACGTCACAGAGGCAATTGGCTATTTCAGAGGGTCGGAAGTCGGCAAGGGCAACAACTTGCTTGACTTGAGATAATGATCCAGCGTCGATAAGCTCCTTCAGCAATTTTAGAAGCGAGTCGTTGTGGGTAGTTGGTGACAATGAAAACTTTTTCCAAGCTGAAATAGCAATAGGAAACCGTGGCATTGGATAGCAACTCTTCACAAGTTTTGCAAGCTCAGGTTCACTGCAGTCAATGGAACCAGTGCTTGAATGGGCAAGAACCCAGTCGATCCAGTCCTCACTCGAGTAGTGAGAACAATCAGCCATCTTCACAAGAGACAACTTTGGTGTTGAATGCGTAGTTTTAATGTAGGTCTGCTCCAACCACTTGAAATTTGCTTCATTTTTACGTGCCAATGCCGTGTGGAGAGAAGATAGCAAGTCTGCACTACTGGGTGAAACTTGCTTGTATAACCATTCAACAAAACCCAGATTGTAAGTTTTACTATAGAAAGCTCTCCTGAAGTCCTCCACTGTGAGTCTGAGTCCCTTCTCTTCAACGAACCACTTTGACAACTCCACGTTGCTCTGTGAGGAGCAGTAAAGCCATATCGTCCGCAGCTCGTCAGAATCCTCTGTGGCATCAGATAGTAGCCACTTGACAACTTCAGGATGTTTGGGCGGCTCGTCCCACGCCCAGTCCGTAAAATTACCCCTTGTCAGTGAGAAACGGTCTGTGAGCCATTGGCACACTTCAATGATTTCTTCGGCTGATGATGGGCCCTGAAACGTTGCTGTTGTGCAAGCGAGCCTTGCTCCCCCATCAAAGTCCCACTCTGGAAAGCTCTCAACAAAGGCCTTCACGTCGTAAACACTGTAGCGGGGTTCGAAATCGTCTCCACATTCATGTTTATCCACAGGATTAAATGTATCCACCAACCACTTGATCACATCAAGTTGCCCATTCGCAGATGCTTCATGCACGAACTCGTTCAGCATGAATTTGTTGCCTTCGTTGATTTGAAAGAAGCTCGACAGTATCCACTTGAGAACATCCAGGTTTCCCTTTGCACAAACTTCCTTCGTGAGTCTGATGATTCCCCTTTTGCTCCAGAATTCCTCACTTAGGATTGGTTCCTTTCCCATTCTGCTGGTTGCAGTGGCCACGGAGTTCAAAAGTGATTGTCCGCCCTTCACTTGACGTTAACGTTCAATGTTGAGCACAACGAAACCAGAAAGGAAATCACACACCAAAGCCACTACTTCGGACCCGGAATCTCCCAGCGTGGGCCACAGCCGGAATACATTCCCCTGGTCCCCCGATTCCGGTGCCACCCCGCCCTCGCCCCTGGCCTCCTCCTGCTCCACCCAGCACTCACACGCCCCGCGGCTGCCAACAAACGCCTTCACTGTGCCCAGGTGGCCCCCGCGGCACAGCCCCGTCATCACCGCGATCTGCTCCTTGGCCTTACGCCTCCTCCTCCTGTTCCCGCTCCCGCTCCCGCTCCCTGTGCCGGCCTCTCGCTCCGCACCGGCGCCGTCGTCGTCGTTGTTGTTGTTGTGTGCGATTATCCACGCTACGCAGCGGGGGCAGTTGGCCGCTGCGGCGTCCTCGATGGCGCGGTAGTGCTCGCTGATCTCCACGGTGGTCCTGTAGAGAGTCCTGTACCGCGCGTCGGGGCGCGGGGCCACCGCGCGGCAGCACAGGGCCACGAGGGGGAACGCGGCATCCCCGACGCGCAGCACGCGCGACACCACCTCGGGGTCCAGGGCCGCCCCGCAAGGGGTGGCGGCTTCGAGTGCTGGCCGGAGGACCCACGGCACGATAACTTGGTCCCACAACACGCGCGACACCCACAAGATCCGTTGCTTCGTGTTGGACTCATGGGATGTGTCGTGTTGCTGGGCGTTGTTGAGCGTCGGGGTCGTGGCTTCGTTCATCGAATTCGCTGAAAAGATACCGCTTCTTAGAATCAAAGTAGTGTTATGGCCTTGTGGGAACCCACCAGGTATATTGGTTATCATTCATTTATTCCATGGTTACGAGTTGCCCATTCCAACCATTGTTTTGTGTCATTCAATCCAAAGTTGTTGTCATTTTCACTGGTGCTGTCCTGACAGAACTGGGCAATGTCATTGAGTGTGACACCGAGGGCGTTGATGCTGAATTGAGAGTGAAGTGGCGATGCAATGGCAACACCCATGAAGTGTTGAGTGACAACATCCCTGTTGATGTCTGGGAATAGCCTCAGCAACAATTTCCATGTGGCCAGGTCAATATCATTATGTAGGTTCCCCACTTCAGCAGGTATCTTTGATGTGTGATTAATTAGTGTTTGGGCGGTGATAGCCATACCTCAGGGAAGTGAAACCTGTTGAAAAGCCACTTTACACATCCCCGCTTGTTCCATCGTATCAATTCTGCAAACATTCTGGTCAAATCAGGGAAGTTCTTTGGTGTAACTGCAGCAGGGTCGCTGACGTTTCGTGTACACTCTTTTACCAACCATTTTACAATCTTGCTGGATTCTGGAATAAGGGTACAATGGCTCAAACAATCCCATATTTCAGAGGGTGTGAAGCCCCCACTGATGGATTCAACTTGTTTGACTTGAGAGAGTGAGCCACAGACAAGAAGCTTAGTCAGAATACTTAAAAGCAGGTCGCGGTTGGTGATGGGTGACAGTGAGAACCTTTCCCAAGCTGAAAGGGCACAATGAAGCTGGTTTCTTTCAATGCATTCATTCACAAATTTAACAAGCTCAATGTCACTGCAGTCAATGTCACACATACTTGTGTGAGTGAACAGCCACTCGAGCCAGCCTTCATCCACTGAGCACTTGTACATTGCAGAGATTTTAACTAGAGAAATCTTTGGTCTTGAATTCACAGTTGAAATGTAGGTCTGCTCCAACCACCTGGAATTTGATTCATTTTTACGTGCCAACGCCCTGTGGAGAGAAGAAAGCAAGTCAGAACTGCTGACTGAAACTTGCTTGTATAACCACTCAATAAAAGCCAGATTGTCACGGGTGCTTGAACAAGCTGTCATGAAGTCATCTTCCGTTGGTGTGATTCCTTTCTCTTCAATGAACCACTTTCCCAACTCGATGTTGCTCAGTTCAGAGCAGGTCAAATTCCAAATACTATACAAGTCACCTTCTTCTGTGATATCAGACAGTATCCACTTGATTACTTCAGGATACTTGGGAACTTCGAACCAGTCAATGAAATCCATCCCACGCAGTGAAAAACGATCGGTGAGCCATTGGCACACTTCAATGATTTCATCAGCCGATGATGGACCCTTAAACAGTGCCGCTGAGACAGCGAGCTTTGCTCCTCCATCAAAGGTCCACTCTGGAAAGCTCTCAACAAAGCGCTTCACATCGTAAACACTGCCAAATGGTCGGAAATTGGCCCCCAATGCACAGCATTTATCAGCAAAATCTGACAAATCAAAGGTGTCCACCAACCACTTGATCACGTCAAGGTGACCATTCTGAGCGGCTTCATGCAGAAAATGATCCAGCATGAACTTGTTGCCTTCGTTGATTTGAAAGAAGCTCGACAGTATCCACTTGAGAACGTCAAGTTTTCCTTTTGCACAAACTTCCTGTGTGAGTTTGAAGAATCCCCTCGCACTCCAGAATTCCTCACTTAAAATTGGCTCCTTACTGAGATTGGTTGTTGTGGCCACGGAATTCCAATTCATCAGTGATGTTCCCTTCACCTGACGTTAAGTTCTTAATAACATACATACGCTTTATTATTTTTGAATTTTTAAAAAAGTGTAAATCTTGAATTAACCAAACGCACCGGCGCCGCCGCTTCCTCCGCGTCTGGGGATATCGACTGTGCCCACAGCTGGTGCACCTTCTCGCCCTCTCCCTCCTGCTCCACCCAGCACTCACACGCCCCGCGGCTGCCAACAAACGCCTTCACTGTGCCCAGGTGGCCCCCGCGGCACAGCCCCGTCATCACCGCGATCTGCTCCTTGGCCTTACGCCTCCTCCTCCTCCTCCCGCTCCCGCCAGCCTCTGGCTCCGCACCGGCGTCGTCGTTGTTGTTGTGTGCGATTATCCACGCTACGCAGCGGGGGCACTGCGCCGCTGCGGCGTCCTCGATGGCGCGGTAGTGCTCGCTGGCCTCGCCGTACCGCTCGGGGCGCGGGGCGACTGCGCGGCAGCACAGGGCCACGAGGGGGAACGCGGCCTCCCCGACCCGCAGCACGCACGACACCACCTCGGGGTCCAGGGGCCGGTGACGGGGGGTGGCCTTGTGTGCCGGCCGGAGGACCCACGGCACGACAACTTGGTCCCACAACACACGCGACACCCACAAGATCCGTTGCATCACGTGGTGGGTGTTGGGTGCCGTGGCTTCGTTCATTGGTGATGGGCTTTCTCAGAAACATGACCCAACATTTCCTTGTTTCCTTTTTGCAGTAAAAAAAGGTTGTTTATACAGTGACAGTAATTAGTATCCCCCTACTGAATCATGGAGAACAACATGGTCAACAGTGTTGAAAACAACACGGACAGCACTGTCGAACACATCCATCAACCCTGTGTGACACTTGTTAGGGTGATTTTTGCTTATAAATGAAAGAAACCTTGTTGAGTCCGTGCTGAGCAAACGTGGTAACTCCTTGCTCCAATCAAATTGGCCACTTCCTCAGGCACTCGACCGTCGGATGATCCGGCCATCGCTGTGTGATGTGTGGTGTGTGTGAGGTTTTTTTGGGG
>JAHLWZ010000239.1:46170-58874 GCA_020536535.1 Pelomyxa schiedti | reverse complement strand
GTTCCCCGATAGGGGGGAACGGCGAGAAAAATCCATGCCGATAGTGAAAAAACGTCCACTTTTCATCCCCGTTAGGCTAAACGGCAACGGTCAAATTATGCATGGGTAGGCAAAGAGATATCCGAATCGTTCCTGGTCAGGATCACTCCACAGCTGTGTGAAGATTCAGAATGGAACCTTGGGTTTAACACTCCTCCCACGGAATGTGAAGAAGTAATATTTATATTTGAGATTATAATTGATTTATATAATTTATTATTACGCAACTGTGTACTGTTACCAACAGTAGTGGATGGGAAAAAACATTTCACAAACAAATTTGAATTCCAAGGCTTGAGGTTGGAGAGAACAGGGAACAGAGCAACACAATGATTTTCAAGGGTCTTGGCCCCAAGAAATCACAACCAGGCCGTGTCCTCCTGTTCCTCCTGTATAATCTGAAATGCTTCCTGTGAGTGGTTCACCACCAGAACCCACTGTGATGTTGAGAACCTGACCAGGAGTGACAGGGTGGTCTTTGACAACAGAGTAGCCACCACCTCCACCACCCCAGCTGTAGCTACCTCCTCCACCTCCCCCATACAACCAGCCTTGACGGATGTTGGTGACAGTCACACTTTGGGGAGTGGCTGCTTCACCAGAGGTTCCTTGGGTTGAGCTTTCCTGGGCTGGGAACCCGCCGTTTCCACCACGCCCAGCATATTTGAGTCTTGTGGATCCACCAACTCCACCTCCTGAGGTGTAGGAGCCATACCTGTCCTCACCAGCAGAACCACCACATGCACCACCACCTCCATGTGTCCAGCCATAACCGTTACTGGCGGACCCACCACCACACCCACCACTTGCCGTTGAACCATACCCACCATCACCTCCGTGTCCTTTGCTTGTGCCTGATCCCTTCCCTCCCCCTGCCAACACAACCCCGTCAACTGCTGAATCACCACCACCACTTCCCCCCACTGCCTGACTTGCATATGAGCCACCAGCACCACCGCCACCAATAGCAATTGCGTGGATGGCACTGACACCTTCTGGAACTGTGAATGTGAATTTCCCAGGTTCACGAAAATCCCTCCTCCCAGATTGGGGAGCAGAGAGGGTCTTGAACTCTGTTTCACAGTAGGCTTGCAACTGGTCCATTGGGTGCTTTTGGTCAACGCTTGTTGATGTGGGAGATCCTGCAACCCTGACCAAGTATGCAGTGGCTGGTTGCAGTGCAGTTAACTGGAATTGCATCTCTTTTCCACAATAAACTTGTTTGAAGTTGTTGACTGTGGATGAAGAATTGGATGGTGGCTGCGTTCTCAGTTCTACCTTGAAACACATGTCTTGAAGGCGCTTATGTTTGACAGGTGGGGAGCTACTTGATGATGTGGTCTCTTCAAAGCCCCATTTCAGAGTAGCACTGGAGTTTGAAAGAGAAAGAGCTTCAAGTTTCAGTGGGGTATCACGAACAATTGCTATGGAACCAAACTCAGAAACAAACTTCTGTGCTGCATCGAGGTCATGAATGAAGGATAGATTCACTCCTATTTCCAACAGTGGTTCTGATATGCTGCACTTCCTGGTCGAGGAAGCTGCCTCACTAAGGAATTTCTGGAGAGTGGGGAGCGATTGCAAAATTGAAAAACTGTTGTTGGAGTTGGTGAGGCGGGTCGTGGCGTCAGTGATTTCTTGGGATTCTTGAATTGATAATACAGTGTCATCTTTGTTGTGAGTTGTTAGTGTTGATTGAGAGAGTGTGTTATGGTACCAATCTGATGCTGCAAGGCGCCAAGTAACTTGCCCTCTGCGTCATCTAAAACTGAAAGCAATTGTGATTCACGTTCAGCGGCTCTCTTGTAGATCGTGGAGAACGCAGTTTGAATTTGAGTTCTTGTTTTCTCAGCATTTGACCTCAAATCGTTAACCATCTTCTCCCATGCTTGTACTTGGGATTCAGCAGAGCCACTGAGGGTCTTATTTACACACGAGGCATCAAGCAATTCTTGCTTGACAGCCAAGCAGGCGTCGTCACGAAAGAGGACACTGTGGCCTTTGTGACTCCCAAAATCTTTGCATAGATAACAACACAATCTCTGAAAATAGTGTTAAGCTAACTAACAGGTGGGATTGTTTTGTTTTTTGTTTTTTGTTTTTTGTTTTTTGTTTTTTGTTTTTTGTTTTTTGTTGTTTGTTGTTTGTTGTTTGTTGTTTGTTGTTTGTTGTTTTGAAGTGTAAAAGTAACAGTAGCATACTCGGTCTTGTGTGCACCAAATATCAAGATCTTTCCCAGGATGTAATTTGCATTTTGGCTCTCTCCACAGGGTTGTTGCTGATGATGGCGGCCTCTTTTCAATTGCCACTCGCACATGTAACTTTGTGACACGGCTAGAGTGAAGTGCAGAGTTGCACTCCTCACACAACGCCACCTCGTCCTTTTCACACCACACAACAGCCTTCTTTTCCAGGCACTCTGCGCACATCGTCACCGCCACAGGATCTGTGTGCGTCGCAACATCTCCACCAAGTACCCCCTCATTCTCTTTTGGCAGTGGGCACCCCAAATCCTGCAGTAACTGCAATAATCCCATCAGTACCTTGTTTTCCTTCTGTGCCCTCACCAGTGCCTTGCACAGTGGGCACTCCTTCCCAAGTTGTTGCTGTTGCTGATGTTGCTCTTGTTGTTGTTGTAAGTGTTGTTGTTGTTGTTGCTGTTGTGCCTGAGTTGTTCCGGTTTCTGGTGGTGGTGCTGCCACCACCATTACTTTGTGTGACGCCGTTGTTCCAGGCGGGCACTCCAATGGTTGTTGCTGTTGCTGCTGCGACGTAGATGAGCCACACGTCGCCGGAGACGTAGCTACCGAAGTGGGAAACTGGCACGGCGACCGGGACCAACACGATGAACACACAGTATGGCCACACGGTGCCAACAACACCGGAGTGCCACACTCACGCTCACGGTCACCCGATGATGTCGACGTTGACGATGATACAGTAGTGGCCTCATTGGTGTCGACTGTAGTGGCAGCTGCAAATGGACAACCGCATGAACGGCACGTACCAACGGTGGATGACATGAGGATGTTATTTTACAGGTATTTCCCAGAAATCCATCAGTGATTAGAACCGTACTTAGAACCACGACGCCACAACGAGTCTTCATAACTTATGGGGCAATCATCCGCGATACAACGAGTAGAGCCTCCACCACTAGACGTACCCTACCAAGTGCTCCTTCCCTCGACCGACTTCTTTTTTCTCGCTTTGACTTGCTTTAGTTGCTGAGACACGCCTGCGAGGAGGGCGACGTCACCAAGGCCGTGGAAATTCTGACGTCAGGACAGGCCTTTGACCCCAATGACGACTTCAGCGGGCTTGGCAGGAGGAACTTTGGCCGCGGGCCGCTGGCCTGCTGCGTTCGTGGCTGCAAGGCTCCCTGCCACAGCCTCGACACCTGCCGCCCTTGGCTGAATCACCTTCCTTCATCGTCGTCGTCATCATCACCTTCAGAATCTGCCGCATCGGGAGAGGCAAAAAGTGGCGGCGTGTGCCCGTGTGCCCAAATTGTGGGAAAGATACTGGAATTTGTGCCCGATGCGGAGAAGAGGGACAATTTGCTGCTTGAGCTGGACGAAAACGACAGGACTTCGTTGCAGGTGGCATGTTCACAGTCCTGTGAGATGTGTGTGGAGTCTGTGTGTGAGGGAACACTATCTGCCATGGCTGGAATCAGCCTTTCTGATGCGAAGAAGTTCACTCCCGGAAGTGTGGGCGGGGGATTGACTTTGGCTGCTGCACACTGCGGCCTGCGCCACATGGAAAGTAGCATGCAAAAGATTGCGACATTTCTGGCATCCAAAGGTACCACGGCCATTGCATTCACCTACAACCAAGCTTTGGAATATGGGGCCGTGTCTTGCGCAAAGTTCCTGGCATCTATCTGCAGGCTGCCGGTGAACTATTCTTCTGATCTTGTCAAGGCCGCTGAAAGCCGCAACCCGGAAATGGTCCGGTGGCTTTTGGACACTCAATGCCCTCCCTTGAGCTCTGTGGCCCAGCTCGACCCTACCAGGAAGGCACTGATAAAAGCAGTTCAAACATGCAGTACCCCAGTAGCAGAACTTTTGATAGAAAGGGGAGCTGATGTACATATACCAGGCCTCTACAATCAAGTTCTGTCGATTTCATTTTACCAGCTGTCGACATTTACTGGTATAATTGCTCTGCTACAGAAACATGGTGGAGTGGATGCTTCAGAAATGGCAAAAATCCTCAGTTTGGCCATATCTACCAGGAATATTGAATTCGTCGAGTCATTATTGAAAATTGGTGCCAGTATTGCTTTAGAGCAGTTCTGTAGTGCAGCTCTCTACATTCCAGATAACTTACCCACCGTTATAAACTACTTGAATGTTCCACTCTGTCCAGAGCTTGTCAACTCCGCGGTAGGCAGTAATCGCGTAGGGAACATTACATCACTGTTTGCCCACTACAAAGCACGAGACCCAATTCCACCAAGAGCACTTTCCCTACCAGCAACTTACCCCCACACAAACATGGCTCCTCATCTTTCAAGGTCGTGCCTGAAAGTATACCCTTTACAGCTGGCCCTCCACAACGGTGCATCAGAAATCTGCTTGGAACTTCTCGCCAATGGTGCCATCTTCGCAACTCAGGAAGGCTATGATAGAAGCTTGGAACTGGATGATATAATACTGGAATCCTTTTTGGCATATCTCACAACACGGCCGGACCAAGAAGTTGTTGAGTCCATAATAGCTCGGTACCCACATGTGCTTACAGGTCACTGGAAGCCAAGAACAGATTCCAATATATTCTTTTTCAGTGACATCTACAGCTCAGAACAATACAGTGCACTGGCAGTGGCAGCAGAACTTGGCCAACTGCCGACGGTCGAATTACTGATTTCCAAGGGCGTGAAGCCCTCACATACCTCTCTGTGCTGCGCAGTACACGGATGCCACTATTCCTCCTGTACCACCGATTGTAAGCACTGCGTAGTTGTAGACCTCATGATGAAAAAAGGTGCTCTCGTCACTGGTCCCTTTCCATACACCGAAAAATGCACTTCCGCCATATTGGTACTCTTTAAATATTTAAAAATAAGTACCCTATTTCTGAAACAGACTAATAAAACTAACAACAACCCATTTCAGTGGGGCCATTGGAAGCAGATAGCGGTTGCTTTACTTCTATCAAGGCACAGCCGCTGTGGTGGAAATAGCCACACGAGTGTCATTCAAGAGTTCATACTGCAACAAATCTGTGTACTGCTGAAACCTTCCATCTAGCCTCACACTACGATCCGCTGAGATTACCCCTGTTGATACCATATAATAGAAATAGATAGAAAATATGTTATTCTCTGCTTGGACCAGGAAATCCGTAATGCCGGACATGCCGGAACACTGTGGCTGTAAAAGAGGCACGTTTTCATTCAATTTCCGTGGTAGAATGTTCTGCTGATGAGTTCTTCCAGCTCGAGGCAGCTGATCCATCTTCTACTCAGATCAGACGCAGCAGGCTGGAAGGAATTCTCCGGAAGCTTAGAGGCCAGTACTCTCTGAAATTTTACATTCGCGGAAAAGATCGAAAATGGCACGGCGAAATGGGTCGACGTGTGGCACAACGTCGTTGGTTAAGAAAATCCCTGTGCCTGACACCTCCAACTTGGTCCCTATTTCCCTACCTCCTGATGTCAACGGAGGTCTACAGCACTCTCGCTTTTTTTTTTTTTCTTTTTTTCCCTTTTTGTAATCCCTTCTACCATGCCAGCACACATTGGCAGTGGGTGAAGGTTTTCACTTCATGGACTAACCAAGGCGGTTACAGATGTGAGTGGGGAGGTTTCCGTCACTCTCGGGCAGCCTCGCTGGACTGATACATCGTTGCAGAACCGCCAGATTCTCGTGAGGTGCAAGTGGTGGGGTGAGCGGGGGCCAGGGGCAATTTTTTTCTCGGAACAGCAGCAGAGGCCCGGTGGTGGCAGTCTGAAGCCCGGGACTGGGCCAATTCGCGGGCCTTCATCAGTGTGCACTGTGGTGTTCCCTGTGAAATGCCCTCGTCATATCTTGGAAAACTACTTCCACGGTTTGTCATTCTGTGATTGTTTTATTGTGGCCCTGCAAGCTGTCACTTATATCACACTTTATTAGCACAAATTACCTTTTTGTGTGTGTATGTATTCCTTACAAGTTTATTCAGATGCTGCAGCGCTTGCATTAGATATAGTCTGGGCCAAAACCCTTGTTATTGCAGGTCAGGCTGTCATCCCACTTGCTGGAACTAGTGGAAAAGTGTTTCAAGGAGCAGTTCCAGTATCTGATCCAAGAGGCCGCACCACAGGATCAATACAAGCCAACATTGCATTGAATTTCTTTGATCAAGGTCACTTTTTTCTTTTTATTATATGAAGGTTGGGATGCCAACTGTTAAGAAAGGCATAACATGTGGCATAGGTGGTGAGGAAATGGTACTGCCAGAAGAAAGGCCTGTGAGATCAAATCCAGATGCTCTTTTTTCTGTTGACCACGGGAATGGTCTCCCCGTGAATAATTGCCCAATAAAGTCGGAGTCGCATCGTGAAAATACTCTGGATACATCAGTGCAACGCAAGCAAGTAACAGAAGGAGGCCTTGTTCCTAAGGTGACTCGTCAGATCACTGAGTCAAGTTGTTGACCTCCCCATAATGTCATGTACTCAATATTCCTAGAGCCCACACAGCCCCAGATTCCTTCGCAGGAAAAGGTTCACGTAAATGACATTCTTCTCAGAGGCAAGGCTTTAATGCAAAAAATGGTAGCTGCCACCAGCGAAACAGCTTGCCCTCCTCGGTTTTCACCATGAATCTTTTTGCTTTCTAACCTCAAACAGAACAAGAGTAACACCAATGTCGATTCCGCTTCAATTTTCCCCAAGGTAGGATATCGTGGTTATTCCTTGATGTTTCTTGTTTGTCTTGTTCTTTCTGATTTTTCACCACTACTGAACAAGACCAGCCCCAGCATATGTAACACCCAGCATAAAAGTTGTACACAATGCGCCTGCAAGACAAGACTCTCTTGTCACAGAAGTGCTCCAAAAAGAGGGCGCTGTGAGTGCTGAAGAAGAAATGCTTCTCGAGCAAATATTCTTCAACCCTTCTAACTCCCAAGTTAATTCTAAAGAAAAAAAAGGTATTTAGCATTCCTTCATCTTTCTCTCAAAGATTTACAAAAAAAAAGATCCGGTGGGTGCTTCAGCAACAAAGAGTCACCGAGCGGCTGAGGTTGCCAATTCAAGTGCGACCTCCTTTCACGACAGTTCTGTGCACTTATCACCTGCCAAAGATTTTCTCCAACCTCACAATAGTTCACAAAACCTGTTGCTTCATTTTCATCTTCGTTACATATCACTCTCCCAATCAAGGCAAATAATTCCACAGCGCAGTGCACACATTGTTGTGCACCTATCCCCAGGGTTAGATCTCATAACTCCACAGTTCACACATGCAACCTGCGCCAACTTCAACTTCTCAGAGTCTGTTCCCCTCAATTTGTCGGCAGAACTTCTGCAGCACCTCCAACACAATAATGTCATTATGGAACTTTGGTCGAACAAGAGAGTACTTGGTAGGTTTGCCCTCAATTTCAGTGAACCTGAGAAATCCCCAGGTATTGGGAAGATACCGCTTCACAAGCTATACCTAGCACTTTCCAATTCAACTACGGGTCGTACTGTACTGTCGGAGGAGAGAAAATATGCTGCTGTAGTCTTCAATGACGCCGTAAATATTTCCCTTCTGCCTAGGCTTGTGTCTGGTGGCTATATGCACGTTCTCCTTGCTGCAGGAAGTCTTACTCAAGTATCTTTTTTTTATATGAAGGAAACCACAAACACTATGCCCAGATAAGGGCCCTGTCCACTTATGACAAGGCAGCTTTGTGTATACAACGCCATTATCGTGGTTATTTGGTGCGGAAGAAAATGCACATTCCCATACATAAAGAGAAAAGGGTAAAACAAACAAGGTCCCTAGAGTCATTGAAGTTAGCCAACAAGAAAAATATTGTACATTCGTTTTATATTTTGCTTTATGAACACTTAGCTTAAGCAGACCACCGTCAACCACGTTTTTGATGTAACAATCCTCCAACTACGAGTACCTTCTCACCTCACCCAATGTATGTCAATCCCAGTAGAGTTGGGCATTAATTAATTGTATTCTCAGTTCTTTCTAATGCTTATGTGAGCTATATTTTCCCAACAAAAAGTACTCCCATCTCTACACAAGTAGCTCATCCAGAAAAAAACTACTCACGCGAAATTGTATACCAGTTTACATTTCACTCACAGCACAACATCATACTCCCAATGTCATCCTCACTCTCCAACACTCTGAAATCGGCACTTATCTTCACCGTCTTCAACAATGTTGGAAGTGCATCCAATATATTTGGAATGGCTTCAATTCAGCCATCCCAACTTCACCACCTTACAAGCACTGGCACATCAAAGGGGCATCACTCTGGGCAGTTTCAACTTCCTGTAGCACTTCAAGTACAAGGGATTGCAACTAATTCCACCACCACTTGCATTCTTTGTGTGGAATTCCAATATCACTCGCTCCTCGGTGACAATGAATCGTCAGCATTAACGTATACTGCTTCACCATCACCACTCATCGAATCCCCAGCCAATCCTACTAATATGGCTATATCTGTATCTGTCTTACGTTGCGCAGGACTACAGGCAAGCAAGAGTAAATCTTCTACCATTTCTTATATATTCTTCTCAGGAAGCTCTTTCTTCCCTTGCTTCCAATTCCACGTTTCAATACACTGCACAAGTTGGCTTGAACGTATATGTCGCGTTCTCAATTTTTGGTACAGACACCAATTCCACACCTGTAGTTGTGCACACATTTTGCCCCGAGTTTTTGTACCACTCCTCCGTTGAAGTCCCGTTTGAAGATGACTCCCTTGAGCAACACCTTCTCAAGTAATTCCTTCTGTGCTCACTCTAGTCTAATTTTCTTTTGAAAGTGGTAAAGCCGTCTTTGAAGTGTGGCATCGTGTCCCAAATTCATCTGGTAAGACTGCCTTGTTGACAGTTTCATCTAGGAAGCAGACAGCTTTTCTACTTGGGCGTGCAATTATCCAGCTTTCACCTCTCCTTTTTCACAACAGTTGTTCCTTTTTTTCCTGGAACAAATTGGATCACTTACCTCATACACAGCAATATCTGGTTGGTTCAATATTCAATCTCCACACTCTGAGGCAGTAGTTGGTGCGGTCCAATTGTCTTTGAAGCTAGGGTCAATAGAAACTGTTTCTGACCAGCCAATTGTGCACACTGGTAATATCCATTTTCATTTAAGTGGGCTTGACAACCGTTAGCACCTCGCATCGTCGGGTTACCAGATTTCAGCCTCACTGGAAGTACAGAAGCAGCTGTTATAATAGAGGGACTCACTATTCCTCAAACACCAAAACACCACTACTATGTCTTCACATACTCCTTCTTCAAGCATGGTAACTACAAAAACAGTAAAGAAACAACTAACGAACTTTTCAAATGAGGTTCTGTGTCGACTTCCCCGGTTGGACTTAGTGGGAGTTCCCACCTTGATGTGCAACATTCACACTCCTTCCAGCAAAAAGCCGATTCTACATTTTTACAGTAAGGGAGATTAAGTCGGATTGTTTTTTTAAAATGCTCCTACAACAGGTTTATACTGGGGGAACAGCTGGAAATACAAGTTTGGGGAGGAAGCGATACCGTGGAATCCTCTGACTACCTTGGGTCAGCATTTATTCCATTAACTGCACTGTCAGATGCCCTTCTGTGGTGTGCCTCCTCCTTTAATCCACAAATCTTATGATGGTTCCTAGTTCCTCAAAAGGAACCATAATATCCATTGGCGGCACCTATAATGTCATCAACCCTAAGTCGGATATTTCTTCCTTCCGGTTAAAAGTTCGAGTAACTCTTATTGCTTCCGATGAAAGTCCAGTTGAAGTTAAGCCTGCTTTGCCTGCTAAAACAAATGACACTCTGATGGCCACAAGTGCAAATAGTACCAGAAAACCCGATGGCTCCCAAGACCTCCCACATAGGGATATGAAACTACCTGAAGATGGAGCTCCAAATAACATTGGAGTTCCACAAGTCCCCACCCTCAACCGACAAGTGGATGATAGACTCGACAACCATCCCCACTCAGAGAAAAGAATCAGGGTTATGGTTGAGCGTGCTGTACGACTCCCGGCTGTTTTTCCCATACCCCAGTAGTTTTCATGTCGAAAGTGAATTATCTCTAACTCATGTTAGTGGCGATGCAGCCTGCCCTACTGCTTATGTAGCATTCGAATGGAGTGGGAATATCTCAAGCACTCCTTTATTCTCCACCCCTATTGTTACCGGGTTCTCTCCTGTGTGGCATCATACAACTGTTGTGCAATACACGGAAGATACATTACTGGTATCTATTGTCCTTCCACAACTAATCTCTCTGAAACCGTGAAATAGAGGAAAAATGCCATTTTCAAAGTTTGGCACAAGGACACAAACAAATCTGTAAGTCTGATGAATTTTTAGAGAAGATGTTCAACAAAAGAAAAAAAAGGGAACAACGCCAAGCGAATTGCTTCTTGGTACAGCAGAAGTTAATTTGGTCAACCTTGATCACCTGCAAGAAATTCATGGATGGTACAATTTGTTCAACTCCAACAAACAAATACAAGGACAGCTGGAGGTAATGCGAAATCTAAACACCTTCCCTTGACTGAATTAACCAGGTGTGTGTGTCTTCTGAAGAAGTCATTGGTTCACCTCTTTTCTCTGTGACAACTTCGATTCAGGTTGATCAACTTTTTTTTTTTGTTTGCGGATGTAAAATTTTCATGTAGAAGCACAGTAGTTCGATAGTGTCACATACAGACACAGGACAACCCTCAGTGAGTGATGCCATTCCAGGTTCAGTCACTTCTGGGAACATATTTGATCTATCTAAGTTGAATCCAAAACATTTGCATTTGCTTATTCTTGCACAGAAGTGACCGCTTGTCACATACAGTCCATAAACCACTTCAACACAGTCAAAAATTCCAATCAGAAACCTCGGATACCGGCACAGTACACCAGCCACGTCTATCTTCCTCACAAAGAGATTGTGCGCCAAGAGAACAATTCATTCCGTTGGCACAGTCAGCAGTAAACCTCAACACACGACCAATCAAAGTGGGCTTCAATACCATGGCACCAGATACTATTGACTCTGAACACACATCAACACGATCTCCGAGTCCGCAACTGAACTCCGATTTTCAAGCGCCCAATCCAACTTCTGAGGATTCGCCTCTGCTCAGTGACGCTGAAGAAGCTAACCTTTCGGGAACGAACTCTCCTGACATCTTTCCGGCGCAGGATTCCGCACCTCCTGAGGATGATTTCAATATCCAGTACAATGACGGTGAAGTTCCTATGGTACCCGAGGAGCAGGCACATACACCGCGTGACATTTCTGAAGAACCCAGTTCTGGTGAGTGGGTTTGTGGCAGCACCAACAGATATAACGAGGAAGAAGATTATCTACTGCACGTCCCTCCCCCACCAAAGCTGCCCAGTTTCTTCAACGATGCACTCGTCAGACCCAAAATGTCAAATACCTCCCACAAGCCTGACATCAGCAGCAATGTACCTGACAGAAAAAATACAAGGGCACCGCAAGTACATCAACACACCAACTCCAACACTAATCGAGAAACTACCTCCTCTAAAAATACCACCAAAGTACCAGAAATTGAAGAGTCGGTACACACTGTAAAAAAACCACAGAACTCACAGCACGACATACCATCACAACCACAACCAAAACCCCAACTGCAACCACGATCACAACCACAAGTGCAAGATCCATCACAACTACAACAGCACAACCCTCCCAACATTGTGTACAACCAAGCAATGGCTTCTTCACAGGTCAGAAGCAAAATTATGGTGTACAGCAACCCTGACATGCAGAGAATAGCACGCATCCTCAAAACTAATTTCCAGCAACAAGGAAATTCCTAAACACAACCAACAGCAAGCTACAGCCACCTCAATCTCACCCTGTGAAAACTCATGTGAAATACAAAAAAAAATCCATTTTGGAGGACCACACTGGCATCAATAATTCCGTATTTGTAGAGTTCTATTTAAGTCCATACATATGAGGAACTGGGCCGCCTGTGCTGGGACAACAATTTGTGTAGGACCATACCTGGTGTCCTGTGTCGACCCTCTTAGAGTTTGTTGGAGCCAGAAAACAAAAACCAAGCTCCAAAAATGTTCAATCCCCCTTTGGAATGGTATCACTGGGTGGATCACACCCGACTACAACCAGGCTCAGACAGTTCCAAGTATTACCAAAACTAACTGGATTCCAGACTTGGCAAGGTCAATGCCTCAGTTTATGTGCGATCTTACCTTCGAAGAAGACTTGTGGGAGGCAACAGGAGCTCTTTGAGAGGTGAGTAGACTAACACATTATGTTGGGTCTGTGATTTGCTTCTTTTCATCTGGTTTCCCCTTAGTCTGTCAGCGGAAATTAACGACGACAGGAGGGTTGATGGCAGACAGGGGCAGCAACAAAGCAACAAGGTCCCCTGAAACGGAACCATCTAGTCGTAAGAGGCCTCCTCCGTCCGAAGCAAATCCGTCCTGCTGTTCCTCG
>JAHLWZ010000239.1:2255-34481 GCA_020536535.1 Pelomyxa schiedti | reverse complement strand
AAGCAGCCAAAGATGAAGCTCGTCTTGAGCGTGTAAAAGAGAGACTTGAAGAAACCCTTGATGTTCACTATGCTGCTTGGGCATCATGGACAAAATGTGCCAGTGGTGGGAAAAAAAGTTCCAGTGCTTCCAGAACGAAGAAACACTTCATACCTCCTGTGGCAACACCACCTAGAGAAAGGCAGAATGTATCAAGAGTGTTTGTTGGCCCTCCTGTGGGTGTTGTACATGATGAAGGTGCATCGTCATTTGTGGGTAACTCTGCTGCAGAAGCAAACCCCACATCAAGCAAATCTGCAAGCACGGACTCAACATCAACCACCACAACAACCAGTTCCACAGTCCTACCGCCTGCGGAGACAAATAATGATACTTCAGCAAGTGAAATGAACGATGAGCCGGTTCACAATCCACTGAATGGGGAGGCCTACGAATCTAATCGAAATCTCCCTGAGGGAAGTTCAGAGCCGATTCTTATTGTTTGCACACTATGCCGCAGGTGTTTTCACCTCTCCTGTTTGCTTTCGCCAAACTCACTCAACCATCACTTGCAGGAAATTTTCCACAGCACAAGAACTGGAGAACCACAAACAAAACTCGGACCTGCATCGTGCCAACCTGGAGCTCTACGCACAATCTGATGACACGTGAGGATACCTCGAGCACCTTGCCATTCACCCCAAAGGAAGCCAATACCATTCCCAATCACCTCCCTTGTTATTTGTTAAAATACAAACAAAAAAGGAGCACTTTTCCCTTCAGTGGGAAGTAATCTGTTTTTTCCTTGGAAAATCAAAAAACAGGTAATCGTGGAACAAGTTAATGAATAGCTATTTGACCCTTTGCCCTTTGTTGCCTCATGGATTGGTGGGTGGCATTGTGTAGTTGGTGTTTAGCACTGCAAGGTAGTCCTCGTTGGGTCCCACAATCCTTGCGTGACTGGTGTTCGAGGGAACAGAGGTTGCTTGTATCATGAGGGGTTTGAAGTGCACGAGAACGTGTTTTGGGTACCAAAGCTCAAGCACCACACCCCAACCTTTTGTGCTTTTCAGTGATGCTTAATCCGTGCAGGGAAAAAAGCAAAGATTTTATTACAGTTGTGGAGGTTGAGCCAAAAGCCCTTTTTTTTGTTTTTACATTAGAAGCACTTTCGGTGGACAATTGCGGGTCCGGACTCGTCGTACTCCTCCTTGCTGATCCACATCTGCTGGAATGTGCTTAGTGAGGCGAGGATCGATCCCCCTATCCACACCGAGTACTTGCGCTCAGGTGGTGCAATGATCTTGATGTTGGTTGTGGTTGGCGCGAGGGTGGCCATCTCCTTCTTCATCCTGTCAGCAATCCCTGGGAACATCGACGTGCCTCCGGAAAGAACTATGTTGCTGTACAGGTCCTGCCGGATATCGACGTCGCACTTCATGATGGAGTTGTAACATGTCTCGTGGATTCCAGCAGCCTCCATTCCCACGAATGAGGGCTGGAACAAAGCCTCTGGGCACCTGAACCTCTCGTTGCCGATAGTGATCACCTGCCCATCAGGAAGCTCGTAGTTCTTCTCGAGGGACGAAGATACGGCAGCAGTCATCATCTCGGCCTCAAAGTCCAGTGCCACGTAACCAAGCTTCTCCTTGATATCTCGCGCAATCTCGCGGTCAGCGGTTGTGGTGAACGAGTAGCCGCGCTCAGTGAGGATCTTCATCATGTATTCAGTGAGGTCTCTGCCGGCCAAGTCGATCCTGAGTATTGCATGAGGGAGTGCGTATCCGTCATAGATAGGAACCACGTGAGTGACGCCGTCGCCGGTGTCCACGACTATCCCAGTGGTCCTTCCCGAGGCGTAGAGGGACAGGACGGCCTGCAGCGCCACGTACATAGCAGGCACGCTGAACGTCTCGAACATTGTCTGGGTCATCTTCTCGCGGTTGGCCTTTGGGCCCTGCGGGGCCTCGGTGAGCAGCACAGGGTGCTCCTCGGGGGCGACGCGGAGCTCGGCGTAGAAGGTGTGGTGCCACAGCGCGGCCATGTCGTCCCAGTTGGTGACGATGCCGTGCTCGATCGGGTACCTGATGGCGAGGATGCCGCGGTTGCTCTGGGCGTCGTCGCCGACGTAGACGTCCTTGGTGCGGGTCTCTCCGATGGACGTGGATTGGGCGTTGCGTGGGCGGCGGCCGACGAGGGACTGAATTGTGTGGGGAGGGGTGTTAGGATGAGGACGAGGATGAGGAGGAGGATGAGGAGGAGGCCGCGGGGCGAAAAGCGAGTGGTAACAAACTACGGCGTACTGGGAATACTGCACGAGGGGCGTCGTCACCAGCGAAACCGGCCTTGCACATCCCAGAACCGTTGTCAATAACGAGTGCCTCAACTTCCTCTCCTTCCATTTTTTTCTTTCGGGTTGTCGGTTTGGCGACAACGAGGTCTGCAGAAAATAGCAGAAAGAACCATGTCATCAGCCGGTACCACAACTACAACGGAGGCGCCCCCTTCTGCCCCAGCAGCAGTTGCTCTGCCCCCCGAGTCTTTGCGGTGCGGGGCGTGCGGGGGGCCGCTGCGTGACCCCGTGGTGCTCTCCTGCGGCCACGCCCCGCTGTGCCGCGACCCCTGCGCCGGCCTGCTGGTCTCCCGCGCCCTGGCCCTCGACAAGCTCTCGTCTCTGTGCTGCGGCGTCGCGCCCCCGCCTCCTACCTTCCTCATGGTATGTCTGTCCTTTTTCGGTAGTTAACTAAGACGTTGCCGTGGGCGCTTATGTGTTATGGGGGAAAAAAAAAACAGAAGGGGAAGAGGTTATTTGAGGAGGCGCCACGGGAGAAAAATGAAGAGGGGAATGAGGCTGGGTCTAATTGTGGGACTGGGTGTGTGTTCATAGAGTGCCCTGTGTGTGATGCGAGGACAAGCATACCTCTTGATAAGGGTGTCAGTGCCTTGCAGGTTTTTGACTCCCTTTTGATTTGAATTGAATGTCAATGATTGCTTTTCATTGATGGGGACAACACACAGACAGACTTGAAGAAGAAGCACGAAGTTGAAGCTTTTCTGGAGCAGCAGAGTGTCCCACTCAATTGCGAAATTTGTGAGGAGAAAGCTGAGTACCGTTGCACCTGTGGCGTACTTGTGTGCAAAGACCCTAAGTGCATTACTATCACAAAAAAAATTCACTCCAAGGGAGCTGATCACCCTGTACGAACCTTTCTTATTTTTTGACCTTTTTCACACTTACTTACACCGGCAAGTTGGATTTGACACCTATTACTGAAGCAAAGTAAGTAAATCAGTTCCTTTCCAAACTTTTGATTGTGTAATAAACTTTCTTCTTGCAAAGGGCAGCCCCCATTCAGCGCTGCTCGGAGCATGGAAAACCTTATGACTTTTTCTGTACAGAGGACAGGGTTCCTGTCTGTTATCTATGCATGCATAGTCCCGCCCATCAGCACTCCCAAACTGAGGTTTCCCACAAGACGGTTCTTTTGAGCACTGCCACAAAGGAGATGCAAGAAACTGTGCTGACCAAAGCCAAAAGCC
Organism: Pelomyxa schiedti; assembly: GCA_020536535.1. NCBI lineage: Eukaryota > Evosea > Pelobiontida > Pelomyxidae > Pelomyxa > Pelomyxa schiedti. Next base: position 30,962 of record JAHLWZ010000239.1, on the reverse strand, counting down.
TTGAAGAGAAGGCAATTGAAATGAAGGCCTCCTCACTGCGAATAGGTGAAACAAGATTCAGTCTTGAAAACGTACCCCTTTTTGCGCTTCGAAGGTTTTCATGTCAATGTTTTTCTAGGCTTGTGCATCATTGAAAAAAGATTTGAAGCATAAACTAGATGAACTTCACAAATTGATTGACTTGAGGGGAAAGTGCTTACTTGATGAAGCAGAACAAATTGAGAAACAGACTGGTTGTTACTTTTACTGTATATTCGTGCCTAACAAACAAATAAGATGCTCTTCTTGCAGCACAGCAAGACTTTTTCTCGAAGCAATGCCTGGTACTGGAGGTAACTTCAGATACAGCTACAAAAGTAGCTAATTCCATTGACCCTGTACAATTGTGTAATCACTATGCAAGCACATGTTCTCAACTTGATTCCCTGCTGCAGTCTAAGGTTGTTTCCCAGCCCAATCTTTACCACTTTAATACTTACATCAGGCTCTATTGGATCCCTGTTGTTCACCAGAAGTATATTTCAGTTCTGATCTTGATCGGTGCTCTAGTGAAGTGAATACCTTTGGCAATATCAGCTTTGGTACTCCACTTAGTTAGCAGGAAATGTCTCCTTGTGACTTTAAATGTGTCAGGAGTTGATTTGGGGAAAGCTAGATGGTCAACCGTCATCCACCCCTCCATTCCTCTTGTCGGACTACCAATGAAGGTGACAGTAACTGTTCTACATCTCCCCGACCTGAGTGGATCACCGATTCCAGAGTTTCTGCTTATTCCTTCACTCCAACGACTAACTTTCACTATTTGTTCGGATTCTGACAACATTCCTTCTGGTATGAAAATGTTTCTGTAACCAACAATTCACAACATTTTCTAGGAGCTGATTCCCTTCAATTCAAATGGCGAAACATTCCAAAAGAGGCTTCAGCTTCGGCTGAAGCCCAAATACAATGGGTACCTCAGACAGCTGGACGCTATTCCATAAACCTCGGTTCCTCCACAATTGCAGCTGTAAATGTCCAAGGTTTCCTCGATTGTATTCACTCTGTGCATTAACGAAACCAAGATATCGACTTCAGTAAATCTGTAATTTCAAGTGCCCCAGCTTGCTGCAATGTTGGATCATGGAAAGCCATCAAAATTGAAGTATCCCAACACCAACTAACAACCTCTCATTCAAATCGCATAAGTACACAAATTATATTAGTTCCATATAAAAAGAACCAACTCACACTTCCACAGCCCAAATTTGTTACAGGAGAAAAAGTACCTGAAGAGTATTTCCAGCTCTTATCAGATTTGATCCTTGTGAGATGTGCACTTCTTACACAGGAAGGTACTGTGAGTGATAATCAATGGAATCTGAGCCAGAGTGTGGTGTCAGTTTCATTCTGTCTATCTCAGCCAGGTCCCCATTTCTTGTATATCGAGGGAAAACACAAGCTTGGCCAAAAATTCATCCCAATTTGTGGATCCCCTGTTCGGCTCTTGGCCACACAGGTGGACATTTCAAAGTGCACAATCAAAGACTTTCCTGGCTATATTATTACACTCAATTCGACCTCCAAACTACAACTGCAGGTACGGTTTCTGTGATTGTGCATTGCTAGTCTAACTGTGAGGCACAACTCAGCTTTTTGACCAGCAAGGGCAGCCCGTTGATAAACACCAGGTTGCACAGGGTCATATACAGTGGAAAGCAACTGTCGGACCAACTCCTGGTAAAAGCCCCCAAGGGCAAATTACAGCATCTGTGGATTCTGTGGAGCACATTCTCACTCTATCCTCCTCACAAAATGTGGGTGGGTGGTGCAACGTGAGCATTGAAGGCACCGTTGACAATGGCGCCACATTCACACACATCACGGGCTCGCCATTTGCTATCAGTTGTGCTCCGACAGTCGTGACTGTTGCATGGGATGGCAAGAATGGAGGCTACTGCAGCATCACCAACACTGGACACACTGTGGACTGGCCCAATACTGGCAACAACAGCACTGTCTCGTCCGCACAGGAAATCGATGTGCCCACCTACTTTGAGGTGAAGATTGAAAGGAGAGAATGCTGCGGGGGCATTGGGCTGGCAGCAATCGACGTGATAAAGGCTGCCACTAACCTTAATGTGTATCCCCACAATCTCCCAGGCTCACCAGTTTGCTACTCTCGCAACCAAGAGGGCTTATGCCACGGTACAGCGGCATTCAAGAAAGGCATCACCCTGTGGGATGCAGGCTCAGTTGTTGGAGTGTTAGTTGTCCCACATGCAACAAATGGATCAATCAGATTCTTCCTCAACAAACAACCAATTGGCGGCTTTGCCAACATCAAAACAACAGGACTGGTTCCAGTAATATACATTCACAAGGGAACAGCTTCCTCCGTGCCAGATCCTTCCCTACCCCCTGACCTGCTCTTTTCCCTCTAAGAGGTTTTTTGTGTTTCAACCTTGCAGCGTCGGGATCCCTTGCCCCCTCGTGAGTGGGAAGTCGCGTCGGTACTGCGTGCCAGCGACCAAGTCCTCGCACTCGTGGCATCAACGTCGCCGCGTGCTGCCGCAGCAGCAGCAGCCGCGACGGGCGGCACTACGCTGAGCCGCCACGGGCACACAGTGGGGAGGCTCCTCTGGTCCCTCGTAGTCGCGGCCACGGACCCGGCGCGTGCGCTCCCTGCTGCTGAGCGTGGTCGGGACGCGCAGCGACATGCACGCCGGCCGGCCCAGCCCCGCCTGGGTCCGCGTGAGGGTCTCGCGGCTGCTGGGGAGCGTGGTGGGCTGCGTGGGGGAGAGCGCGCCGGCGTGCGCCAACTGCATGTGGGTGAACGACAGCGTGTGCGCGGATGTCTTGTGGGACGGCTCCGTCGGGCTGTATGACGTCGGCGGCGGCTGCTCGAAGAGGAAGATTGGAGTGGCAGGCAACCCGGCTGCCTTTTACCAAAGCAGTGTGGTGGTGAACAGCAAGTGGATTGTCAGGTGCGGACACATCTTTGTGGAACCACCCGGAAATGAACCGGTGGTGCCTGTGATGCTAACTATGCCCCTGAACGTGCAATTCGACGAGAGGGGGACTTGGAGGTGGGAGTTCAGTGAAAGTGATGTCAAGACTGCGTCTCTCGCAGCTTTTGTTCAGTCCAGCTACTCTATGTCGGACACCAGGTTTTTGCAGTCAAGACCAAATGACCTCTTGATGGTAGTGCTGAGGCGAGGAGAACTCAACCCAATGTTCCTTGTTGTTGACATAAAGGAGACACACGCAAGCGGTTCTCTCGAAGTTCTGAGCATCACGCACGCCCAGATCAGTATTACCCCACAACACCAGTATCTTGACGTGCTTCCATTGCAGAGGAATGACGGGACTCTCTCCTTCATCACTCAAACAGGATGTATTGAAAAGACTTGCAATGAGGTTGATGAGATAACAGGTGTTGCAAGGGAGCTTCATACTCCCTCCTGTTCTTACTGGCCTATAAGTGACTGTGAGTACTTTGATGGCAGAGTTCGAGAGGATGGAAAAGTCCCAATCTGGAATTGCAACCATGGCAACTCACCAAATCCAGCAAAATTGATTCAAATGCCAAAAAAAACCCTGGAGAGCTGGGAAGTCGCAATCAAAGGTGCCTCAGGTTTCCTTATTCACGTGGATACTGCTGCGTGCCGCGTCACTGTTATTGATGTAACAGCCACACCACCATTCACTGTGCTGGTTCTGTTGTTTCCTTTGTGGGTCCCCGCATATACCATTGTTCACTTTGCCTCTTGAGTAACTTGAAAAAGACATTGCTCCACAATTCTCTGCAAGTGAAAGTTCCTGGCACGCAGCGTATTGACTGCATATCTCTCATAGTTACCCTAGAACGTAGGTGACTGCTCGTGGAATATGTCTCTATATTGCCACCACTGTTACTCACCAAATCCAACAAAATTGATTCAAATGCCAAAAAAACCCCTGGATGGCTGGGGAACCCCAATCTGTGGTACCTCAGGTTTCCTTCTTCAGCTGGCTCTTACCGTAATAGCCTTTTATCAACTCGCGGGTGCCAAATGGAAAGGAGGAACAAAGGAAAGATGTTGGGTTTACGCTGCTTGTGCCAGAGACAGCGGAACCGCCCCAGGATCAGTCCAGTAGACTCAGACTTAGGAAGGGCGCCACATTTTTTCGTTTTTCGTTGAAGATGGATAGGAGAAAAGGCAGTAGCGCAGCGGCTCCCTCTGACGACCGACCACAACCTGGACGTGCCCACTCACACAAGAAACAATCAGAGGCACCGACGACCGCTGCAACGCCGCAGGCCACGCCGCCTAGAAGGCGCGACCAACAGCAACCAACCGGAACGGGAAGGTCTTCAACAACAACACCAGCAAACGACCTCAATGCTGAACCACCTCCCTCTACCTCACCAACCAAATCAAAAGCAAGTCACCACTCGCACCAACAACCCCCACCACAGCAGCAGCAGCAACAACAAGAGGAAGTGGCTGAGGAAACGACCGGAGCCTCCCATAAGTCCCACTCGCCGCCCGCGGTGCAGACGGCTATCACTACCGGCGAGATCGTTGGCGACGAGGTGGGAGGCGCCCTGGACTTGGGCCCCGCCGATTCCGCGAACGACCCCGCGGGCGGCGACGGCGGCGGCCCCAAAGCCCGGCTGACGAACAAAACCAACTTCGCGAGGTTCACCGTGCCTCTGCGCCGAGCTCCGCGCGAGGCGCCGGAAGACTCTGATAAATCTGCAGCGGCGGAATCGCCTGAGGATTTTGTTGTGGCCGCCACGTCTCATTCGCGGGAATCTTTGTTGGCTGTTGCAACTGGTTCTGGCTCAGTTCTACTGAATACAAAGGAGGTTTGCTTGTTGAAGCTCCTTTCTCTCTCTCTTTCTTTTTTTTTTTTTTCCCCCCCATAATGCGTCCATGTTGTGTTCGCGTCGGGTTTACTTGTCACTCACATCTCACTATGAAAAGGGTGAATTTGTTGACACCATCATCTCACGACCCCCCAATGTTTGCAAGATGCTTAGATGGCACCCTATTTTTAAAGTTCTCGCTTTTTGTTGGATGGATGGTACTTCTGACTAATCTCTCCATTGTACCAACGTTCATTCGAACAGGACAACTTGATATATGGATTGATGGACAGGCAATCGAGTCACTTCTGGTGCACAAAGCACCCATTACTGTTTTAGAGTGGGAACCAAATGCAGGAGTTCGACTGGTATCATGTGACGAGGTTATTATTCCCAAATCTTTGTAAGGCAGGATAAGTCAAGTAATTTCGGGAAAGGCAGGCAATATATATGTGTGGACACACGAGAAAGGTGCCCATCCCACACAAGTAATGCATCAATCCTTTCAAGGCTCAATTTCCAAGTGTATTTTCCGAACTAACTGTCATGGGTATTTCTTGTCTCAGAGACTTTAAGCTTACCACAAACACCAAGGTTCAAGACCACACCATTTATAGTTGGACTTGAGATGGGCCAGTTATCTAATTTTCGCCACCAATCAACCACTGAACCTCAGGGTACCAATGAAAGCAATGCACTGTTAGCACCATCTGTCTGCAAATTATTTCAAGCAGATCATAGTTCTGGCGTTATATCAGAGTGTTGTTCAGTCCCCAGTTCCTGCATTAGGCAAATATACTATAGTGCAGAAAAGGATGCCATTGCTGTTGTTTCTTCAGCGAATCAATTATTCTTGTTCCAATCTTCGACATCTGTAAGTGGCAAATTTGAACCAACAATTCAGGTTTGAGACCTTACAATTTTAGTGTGGTATAACAGGTAAACTACAAAAGGTAAAACTTACACCTGGAATCAGCACAGACAAAGTTGTGGAATCTGCATGGTTAGGAGCAGGAAGCATTGCCTCTTGCACAGGCGTTGACCCGATTATTAGGCTGTGGAATTTAGATAAGCAAAGCAATTTCATATTACCGATGATTGGTATAATGAACGTTCTCCATTACCTGGGCTGAATGAATCAGATCCAGTATCCAATTCACCTTTGACTGAACCAGTGACACACATAGCCTTTTGTAGCGCCAAGAACATTTTAGCCGGTTCGTTTTACTACCTTGCTTCACTTGTCACACTCTATAGCATCCACTGAAATGGGGACACTTTTAATGTGGACAGGCCTCAATGATAACAGCGGAAATTGGGATGTATGCAGCTTTCTTCTCACTTTTTCTTGTTTAGTCTTGTTTAATGAAGATGTGTGACCCAATTAGACTTGAGGGAAAAATTCAGGATATACATTGGGGTTTGTACATAACATACGGGCATATTCTTATTCAAATGTTGTGCAGAATCTGATAGTGCACTTGTAGTGACACTTCATGATCACGTCGAGGTACTGGTTGCAACTTCAATGGAGTGGAGCATGTGTGCTTCCACGAGAATTGGATTGTTCCAACTCTCCCCAAAAGAGCTCAAAATTGAGAAGCACGAGCCACGAGTATGTCCTGCATGTTTTTTGATTTATGTCAAGTGCCAAACAGCAAAGCAAGCAGAAGTCTTCTGTAATAGCATTAGATATGAGGATCAAGTGTGCAAAAGTATTTGAGCAAACTATTTGCGTGTGGAATGGGCAACAAGTTGCTCTTTACCAAGTATTAGCTGATGCCAATGGTGAGCCACAAATATAACACTTAGCAATGTGCTTAAACTACTTTTAAAAGTGGAAACACTTGGTGTAGTCGAGAGCCGCAGCACTATTGTGGCTGCACATGACAACAAATCCTTAATTTTGTGTGAACAATCAAATGTACACATATGTAGTCTAAAAGGAGTACCAAAGCAGACCCTTCGACTCAGCTTAAGTGAGGGGGAGGTTCTATTAGCTGATGTGTGTGGAAATTTCCTTGCAGTGGTATGTTCAACCTGATAAACCTTTCCTTTTTACTTTCTCTAGGCCACAACATCCAATTCACTGTGCATTTTTGACATGGAAAGAAGAGATGTAAGAAGGCATGGTGCTACCGTCACATTTGATGTACTGTAAGGTCATCCCTCTGCTTTGCACCCTCACATATTATTGCAAAAGGGAGTATGGAACAATTTCCTCCATTAGATGCAACAAGTTGGGCACACATGTGAGTGTTTTATTTTCCTCCAGCCAAAACTGTATGGATGGTTGTAAGTGAAGATCCACCCACATCTTTTAAGCACCAAGTACGTCTGCCGTTGTCTACACAGTTGATGCGAATAAAATTCATAAATGGAATGACATAGAGCAATCACGTCAGGTTTGTTGATAGCCTTGCCTGCCTATTGAAATAAAACACTTGAAGATTGTGAATCACTTTTGGGATCCAATCTATCCAAGGATGTTAGTCTACGAAACCTTAGGAATAAAAAAACCTGGTGAGGAGCACCAAGGGGATAACTCCACTCAAAATCAAGTAGTCCTCTTTAACATGACGACTTCACTGAGGTTACTGCTAGGTTCTTGTTCAATTCGTCGCATTGGAGTCTGACTTGCAGTCTCCAACAAGCAGCGCAATACTGCACAGTGATACTGTAACATTTCCTCCTGGGACAGGTTGTTTACTTGGAGTTCACGTGCCGTATCTTTTCTTCGCAAGTCGGCAACACACACTTCCAAGTGAGTCACCTGGGGAACCTGTCACTGTTACTCCCACTATTGTGGCATTCACTCTACGAGATTTTACTGGGATGGAGTCTGTTGACGTGACCATAAGAGATGCCATTCTCACGTTTTCCTACAACTTAGCACTGGGAAACATGGATGAAGCATACAAGGTTTTCCTAAATACGTTTTTGTTTGGATTAATTAATATTTTTATAGGCTGTGAAGGTTGTACAGAATCCAAAAGTTTGGGCAAACATGGCTCAGGTCCCTCCCCATCAGAAAAAACTTCCCTTTACACTGTTCAGATGATTATCAAAACCAAACGTGTGGATATGATAGATACATTATCTGTGTGCATAGGAAATATGGCACATGCCAGAGCTGCTAGTACACTGCGTGAATCAAGAGACTTACCCCAGGAAGCTCAGCTCGCCGCTGTCGCTATACAGCTTGGTATTACAGATTGAAATCCAAGCCTTTTCATAACATTTGCAAAGGAATGATTGAAGATGCAATTCAACTATATACCAAAGGTGGGCACTACGATTTATTAAATAAGTTGCTTCAGGTCACCAAGCCCTTAACTAAAGCATACAACTAACTCTAATTCAGGCTTGTGGGATGTGGGATCGAGCCATATCCATTGCTGAAAGTCATGATAGGATACATTTAAAAAGTACGCACTATGCCTATGCCAAATTCCTAGAATCGATGGGACAATATGACCGTGCAATGGAAGAATATGAGAAATCAGAGACCCATAGGTATTTTAATTTTCCTTTTGAAGAAATTGAAGAAAAAATAAAAAGATTTGAAATACCTCGAATGCTTCATGAAGCTGGTCACATTCCAGCTCTCAATGCTTATATTGATAACACAAAAGACCTGGTTGCTGCGAGGACACATTGAAGTGTTCTAATTTTTTTTTTTTTTCTTAAAAGAAACTCCATGTTTGGAAAGCCCGATTTGCAGAAAGTAATGGTGAACTTGATGAGGCCCTCATGTACTATGAGAAGGCGAAGGATTATGAATATATTGTGCGAATTTACTGTTTGCAAAACAAACTTTCTCAGGTTTTCTCATAGCCATTCTTAATCTGAGTATTTATTTGACTCGGAATAGGCCAAGCAAATTGTAGAGGAAAGTGGTGACCTTGCTGCGGCCTATGTCCTGGCATGCCACTACGAAAGTGACACTGAATCTGAAGAATCGGTAAACTTGGAGGGTGCATTCTTTCATTTAACCGTGCCAGATACGAGAAGCTCTCCACTTCTTCATCCAGTCCAAAAATGTCAATCATGCACTTCGACTTGCTATTGATCAAGATCTTGATGCTGACGTTTTTAGCATTGCACTGCAAGGCACCTCATCTCAAAAGATAGCTGCAGCACAGCACTTGGAATCAAAGGGCGCTATTGACAAAGTCAGCTTATCCTTTTACTGGCTCATCACCAAATCTGATTGTGTTCTTGATAGGCTGTTCTTCTGTACCACAAAGGAGGAAATCTTAGCAAAGCAATCACCTTGTGCTTCCAGTGTCAGTTATTTGAACCGCTGGCAGAAATTGGTTCGTACAGGCGCCTTTGTACTTCAAGATGACTAACTATATGTTATACAAAGTACAGCTGACTCACTGGGTGAACAGGCGGATCCATCAATAGCTTTAAAGTGTGCACAACTATTTTTAGAGAAAGAGCAGTATGCAAAAGCAGTTCAGCTATTCTGTGCAGCAGGTCAAGTCTCTGAGGTAAACCAGTCTTTTTGGAGTTAACCACCCTTTGAGAATTAATTTCACATTCAGGCACTCCGAATTTGTAAAAAGTATCACGTTTCACTAACAGAGGAGCAAGGAGAGCGCATGACACCTCCGGCGGCAGAGAAACCTGAAAAGAAAGTTGCAGTGTTGCGTGATATAGCTTCCTGTTTTGAGCAACAGCGCGCATATCATCTCGCTTGCAGAAAGTACAGCCAGGTTGAGTAAAAAAACCCGCTGTGCCATTTCTCAGTGATTTATTAAGGCTGGAGATCTCAAAAAGGCAATCAAAGTACTTATTAAATCTGGAGATATTGATAAAATCATTCTTTATGCTTGTGTGTGGCAAGACACGGACTAAACATACCACTCATTCTCCTTCTCCAAAACGCAGCTATATCTCAGAAGCCACTTGTTTATGTGCTTGCTGCCAATTATCTGCAGACTCTTCCACAGAGAAACGAGCCGAAGATTGTAAAGAATATCATTCAGTTCTACCGAAAAGTATGTCACTCCTGAGTTCAAAAAAAATGGAACAAAACACAAAACCAGGCGCAAGCATGGGAATCATTAGCAAGATATTTCCAGTCCTGTGCAAGGTCAGAAATTGATGACTGGAGCGACTATTCCAAAGTATGACGGGAAGAACTGAACTATCATTGTTAGTAATATGGACAATTAGGCAAGAAAAGCACTCATCGAGGCTCAAAGCTGTCTTTCTAAGTCATCATCACCTGACAAAGTTACACTGCACCAAGAGCTCCAACAACAGCTGAATATTCTGGATCAATTTCTCAGAGCACGAAGCCTTGCCGAGGCTGATAGCGCAGATAATTCTGCTCAAAGCATGGCCTTGCTCAAGCAAATTCTGGAGTTGCCCTCACAACAAGTGGAGGTAATTCAATTAAATGACAAAACACCAATTCCTTCTGCATTCCACTAACTCGTTTGGTAGAACATTCTTCAAACCGGGGATGTTTATTCAACTCTTATTCAGCAACTCGCACGAGCCGGCGACTTTCAGCAAGCTTTCAATTACTTTGAACAGATGCGGAAGCGGAACATCCCAGTCGAATCCTTTGTCGACCCAGCACTAGTTGTGAGTGAACCCCTCTCTATTCAATCCCTAATTCTCAGACCCTGCCAATTGAGCACCCTTTCTAATGTAAAAACAGAAGCAAGTTTACGCGGCACTTGGACACACTCCACCCCAAGGCTTTTCCAACAACACTGGTGATGTTGAAGAAGAGATACAAGATAACCCACAGAACAATGGCGAAGGGGAACCTGAGGAAGCAGATCTTGTTGTGCCCGAGGAAGTTCAGGACGATGTGTAGCACCACCCACAACCAAACATAAACCCCTACACAAACAAACAATATGTTTATAAACAAACAGTACCTACCTACAACTAAACAAGGCACGTACAGCAGGGGAAAGGAAACTGTGCCCCACAATTTAGTTACAGGCAGGTTCAATGGGCAGAAAGCAGCGTTGAGGTGCCTCGTTCACTTGGTGGTGGTTCCACAACCGTGTCTGTTTAACTTGTGCTTGGAATGACTCTAAGAAGATAGCCAGAGACACGGCTGTGTATCCACCTTCATGAAAGGAATACTTTTTCTTGCCAAAAAGCGCTACACAAAAGGGAAGCGTGGATGCTGTTAGTGGTACGGATAGAAATAGAACTTTAGATGGCCGCGAAGCTAATGCGCCGGAATCCACAAGTTGATCACCACGAAACACCGCACCACCGCGCGAGAAAAGTCGCGCGCTTTTAATTGGTGGTTCTCGGAACTTCGAAAATAACTTGCCTCTCGATCTAATTCTATTCGTTAGAGCGGAATGCAAAACAACGCCCTCGTAACTCCGCTTGGAACCATCGACAAGAAAAGAATCATGGGCCATCACTCCATTATTTTGGAATTGTTTTAGGGTGCTGAGGCTCTCTACGCCTTCATGTACTTAAAAGTATTCCAATACCCAGTGCCATACCTTTGTAACAAAATCAGCATTAAAAGGAAAGAAAGCCAGGAACTTGTTGTTCAAATCAGGGAATCTTTCATTCAGTTCCATTCCACAGTCTTTGCCCAAGGTGCATACAACCAATCCATTGATAATCACACTGTGGTCTTGCACCTTTGTTAGTTTTAATTAGTTTTGCGAAACCTAGAATTTGAGTCTGTACCTTTGTGCCCCCAACAAGTTCAAAATCGTACAGTTTCGTTACAAACAGCCTAGTTGGTGACGTGATATCCTTTGGGTGCATCCACTTGCCATTAACAAGCACTGGATGTCCGGTTGTGAGCCCCAGGCCATTTAGAAAGACCAAATTATAGTCCTTGTTGACATCCCTTGTGAGAACTCTTGCTACTTCTCTTGCATTCAATGATTCTGTGAGTACAAAGTCCCCTGGCACTATATCAGACACATACCTTCAGATAAGAAGAGGTTAGTTGCCAACCAAGAAACAGATAGAATTACAAAACAGCAAATAAAAGCAGGTAGTGAGGCTCACTTGGTTGTGCAGTTTGCCAAATGGACAATCCCATCACCGAGAAAACACCCCGGGCTGGAATAGTACCTAATGTGGGATTTAGGAAATTCTTCATCTACAACTTTCGGCTGAGGGTTCCGCCACAGAGGTTTTCGGGCATGGTACTCAACATCTTTTGCATTGTAAGAGAGGTTGGAGGGACACGCAAACATTTTTGCTTTAGATTGGTCCCTATTTGTTCTTCGGGTGGTAACAGTGGCCGCCATACCTCGTTATCATTGCATAATATATACAACCCTTTGCAGCACTAATATTTATTTTCTTTTGTGAGAAAGGGAGTGCTAGAACACATGAAACAGATACCATGCCCAAGAAAGCAATCGATTCTGGTGGCAAAAATGAGCAAATATGCATCCAGCAGTATGGAGACAACGGTAAGGCCAGAAGGGAGAGTGACTGCATTGTAGGAATGTTCAATACGAAGGCATCTCCAAGAAGATCCGAAGTAACTTGTCGTAACAAACCACCGAAGACAATAACTTGGTTGTCACAGGAAGAAGCTACAGAATGAAACTAGGAGTGTTAGTATGTCACTGGTATAATAAATGGTGATCAAACCTCTCTTGCACTTGGTGTTTGACCAGTTGGAGATATTCTGGTCCAATTTCGGGAATCGAAATTAAGCCTTGAAAATAAAGGAGTTTTTCAAGAAGAGAGTGGCCACTTAGACTTACTGTGATATTTCACAATGTGGATTGTCATTGGAGGAACCAAACATGAGAAGAGAATTGTCAATAACGCAGCCCACATGCCCACGTTGAGGGGTAGGGATATCCCCTGTCATAGTGTGTTGCCTCCATATCGGGGGAGATGTGGGGCACAACTCCCACAGGTCAGAAAGCTTCACTCTGGCTTCAGACAAACCCCCAAATACATAGAAAATGGCCTCTTGATTACTCCCTAAAGGTTAGTGTATTCAGCGATAGCAGTTAAGTCACCTTATTCTAAATGCTGTATGGTGACAACGAGGAGGAGGGACAGGCGAGCCTTCTGCTAAGAGAACAGGTTCCCATTTTTTGGTATTTAGATTAAACCCTGACCTAGAGTGAGCTGGTGCCAACTACAAAAAGGTAACTAACGCTTAACATCCATAAAATAGGCATCGCCAGAACTGCCTCCAAAAATTATTAAGGTGTCACAATACCTAGAAGTAAAGATTAGATCAAAAATAATGCAGAAAGAGTACTTGATAATTGAGGCTCCATAGCGGGGGCTTGGGGCGTTTGCATCAGGACTCTCATCTGTTGGGTAGAGTTTTTCCCATTTCCGTGTCTCAAAATTGAAGTGGAAGAGATTGTTGGTTGGAATTCCGCCGATATCGCCACCAAACAGGTATATATGAGACATATCCTTCGCCATTGCTGCAAATTTCCCAATAGTGGGAGACGGCAGTGGTGATAGCCATTTTTTTGATTTAAGATCAAATCTCATTGTTTCACAAAAATCAGTGTCCCCTGCTCCCCCAAAAATGTATAGACTGCCTCTGAACTCTGCGGAAACATGCCCATGGCTAGATGTAAAGAAAAGTAATTTAGTTAGAGGCATGGCATGTTTATGTTTGAGACCTTGGATGTGCTGCTGGTCCAGACTCCTGCCCCAATAACACTTGCCAGGATGGACTCTTAATTATAGGTTTGATAGTAATCGGTGTGACTAAGCTTGTACTGGGAATAGTGCTAATTGTCGTCACACTACTTGTATTTGAAGGAGGGGTCGCCTCTGGAATTGGTTTTGGAGAAGAAGCCCAGGAGAAAAGAGATGCGAAGAAGCCTGCCAAATTTACAGCACGGTTGGTGCAAAATCAGACATATAATAGAGAAACCTGGCTTTGGGGGTGGAGTGGGTGCAGCAGGTGGTGCGCGGGAGGATGCAGGTAGATCCGGAAGAATAATACTTGCAGCCTCCACGATAAGATTGAACAAACATTCGTGATTCTTCCCAGTGGTGCTGCTTAGTTCAACATAACCAATTGCTCCCATATTTTTAGCCATCTGACTGTAGTAAACTAAAGTAGTTTGCTGGAACAACAAAAAAATAGTACTTGCACGGCTTTGTCATATGGAACACGTTTGTCCTTGGGAGTTGGACCGTTTTTTTCAATAAGATCAAGCTTTGTCCCTACCAAAATAGTTTGAGACCAAATGTCACACCGTCCATACGACTCAGAGAAGATCTAAAGTTGGTAAATAGGTAAAACTACACTCTCAGAAATCTGTGGGAGAGATGTTACCTCAGCACTACGTTCCAGAGTCTCAGGATCATTTAGTGCGAAAATCTGAACTATAATCGCGGCTCGTCGATACATCATTGGAGAAGGAGGTCTCCAAGTGCGGTCCCTTGACTGGATATCTGGTTGGATATGAGCAGATAAAGGGGAAAAGGTTGATACCTACCCCATATCTCAAACTTGAATTCACCTACAAGGAAATGAACAAACAAGAAAAAACCCAAACCCAAGCACACGATAAATAAAAACTGCCAAGACACAAAGAAAAGTAACTCTCCATATTTCACAGATAGAGTGATTAATACCCATTGGAGTCATGGCCTTTTTGACTTGAAAGCAAGCCCCGACTCTAGCTTGTGGGTCAACCAAAGGTTCTCCAAAGACAAAATAGTGTTGCAAACACGACTATTCAACACACGAAAAGCCGTTATTATGGGGTGGAAAGAGAGTTTTGTGGAGTGAAAACAAAAGATCATTCTTTCCATGCCTTACCCACGCCAGCGGCCCCATCAAAAACGATCTTGAAGGAAAACGACATCGTACTCCGTGTTGTCAACAAACGTCAGTTAAACCGTTTTCCTTAAACGGGGTGCTATGATGGTGATGGGAAGAGTTTTCTGTAACCGAAAAGATCGTTCCTGAAGCGAGTCATGTGCGCACCAGTTGTACTACTGAATCGTGTCTCGCCAGTGTGGGTGGATTCTGGAATCATCATTCTATCCCACAAGGACTTCTTCCCCTCACCCCAACTATCTGAAAAATCCAGTTGTGTTCATGCACTTAGTGTTATTGTATTTGGCTTAACAAAGAATGGAGGGTTGTGCAAGCCACCTCTGCATGAAGCCGGCACAAGGGAGCGTGGTAGTGTGTCTCCATGGCACTGTTCATAGCACTGATGTAACCAATGCGGTTTTCAATGGGGAATATGGCCACAGGTGGGAACCCAAAAATACGAAGAAGCAGGTTGTCAACCACACGGGCAATGCGGCCGTTTCCATCAGCGAACGGGTGGATGTGCACCTGGCGAAATTTGGTGAATGAAAGGTTAGTTGGAGGGTAATATACCAATAGGTAGTGTGCATGGCATGCTGCAGAAAGAGCCTCTTCCACATACTGAGACTCACTAAGCTTCCCCGCTTTGCTGAGGGTTGCAGAGATCAAGGCGTTCACCGTTTGAACTGCTTTATTCAGAACAGCACTTGAGCTGTACCAACTCCAACTGGGTGGGGCCGGTATTCACCTTTGAAGTCATGAGTGTCTTCTACAATTTAGCTTGTGAACCAAACCATTGTATAAATTCAGACCACGTAACAGAATGTAATGAATATCCTGAACGAGAGATGCTGTAATTTGCTTGTCCTCACAACCAAGAAGCCACTTGACAACCTCAACGTGGTTTGTTGTTTCAACCACATCCTTTTCGTCAACTGTTTATTTGAAATATGAAAGCCACAACCAGGTAAAAGAGCTCACCATGCTCCAGTGGTTGTAGACCAGAAATAACTCGCATAGTGTCACTGAGTGAAAGTTTGTTTCCTAAACAAGTGGTTACATTATCTTTGAAATGAAAAGAGACCAATGCCCTACCCTCAATAGCGTTGGAGTGATGGGTCATATTTACAAGGATCAATTCAAACGCCTTTTCTCGTGCAGTGGAAGTCAAGTGGTTCCACTCTTTTAGCCCTAACACAAAGCTGCTTATATTTTCCTGTGAAGCACGGTTGTGTTGCCCCAAACAGCTTCTCTCTTTTTTGTTATAAGTCAGTAGGAGAAACAGGGGGAAATTTCAAGTACTGTAAGTATCAAAGGGAAGCTGGTAATCCTCCCAAATTCCCCCACTCGCCAAATCTTCATCAGTTGCTTTGCGGTACAAACGAACGAATTCTGCGGCCCTCCATCGCTCGTTCTCTTCAAACTTGCGAACGACGTCCTCCGAATACTGTGGGGAAAGAAAACCCAAGTTAAGGGTGTAACATAATTGGCAAAACAATTACCTGCCGCAACAAACTGTCATGGAGCAATTGCAATTTGGAGTCAACGATCCGCAGAGCATCTTTTTGTGCTTCTTCCAACTCTATCTGTTGTGCCCTTCGGGCTTCTTCGAAATCTCTGTGACGCCGCACGATCCACGCTACTCCAAAAGCAACAATGACCGTTACGGCTGCAACTAGCAACCAGGACCCACAATTTCCTCGTCGTTGCTGTTGATGTTGAGGTGGTAGCTTCTCTCTGGGTCTACGAACATGCGTGTGGTGTTGCTGCTTACCCATCGAAACAGTGTATTGTGGTGTGTCGATGCCCAGCAAGAAATTTCGCTTTCGGACGCAGTTTCCTGAGAAAATGATCAAGAGAAAAGTCTTTCCTTTTTTTGTTTCTTTTGTCCTTTTGATCGGGGAAAGCCCCGTGGGTGTAGTTCGTGGGATGAATCGCGCCAACAGCCGGGATCTCACTCTTACGTTCGTGCACGAACGTAAGGCTGTCAAGCCGTTGCGTGACAAGGAAACCGCCAGACTTGCCAACATGTTCGACATGGTACTATCTGTTAATTCGCTTTTTTTACTGTTGCGCACTGTGTTGGGTTTGTTTGTTCGCTCAAAGTCTCTTGTTTTGTTGGCTTGTTTGAATAGCTTTCATTCGAGCTGAATCTGCCACCTGAAAGTAGAAGCACTTTCAAATCCGCTGACTTGGTCAACGTCGCGCAATTGAACTTGTGTCCTGTGTGCAAGTAAACCAACCAACCACCAATTAGTCAATTACACACTGCCAAAACAAATCACATCACAAATCATTTTAACCTCACTCTCACATTTCTACTCACTAACTTCATCTCAAAAACTAAAATAGCAAAAATCCTCTCAAGGGATTTTTTGTGAAGAGAGTGCAATGCCCTAACTGCAAGACTGTAATGTGCCCTGATTGTTGTTGCATAAGAGTGCGGTTGAATGTAACGAACCCCAAAGTAACTCCTGGTATTACTGCTTTTATCTAATTCAACAAGTCATGTTCTTTAAGGGGATGTTGTTATATGCCCGCCTTGTCATAAGGCTGTAGTATCGAACAGAAGACAAAAAAAGTTGGTCTCAAAGATCGAGTCTGCTCCCAAGCAGCCTTTTGTTCAGTTGTACGACAATATTATCTACTCTTGGGAACTCCTACAAAGAAGAACAGACAAACTTGCTGCTCTTACCAAACAGATTGATGGACCACTTTCTTTACAGGTGATGTGACTACTCCTGAAGATGTTTTGAGCCAATAAATTGCTTCAGGAAGCCCAAGACTTTGCACTCGGAGTTATGCAACTGTATGGCTCACTTCACAAGGGGGTCCGTGAATTATCAGCTTTCAAATTCAAGAAACCATATAATCAAAAATTACAAAATGCAATACGCACAACTATCGCACTTCAACTCCAGGCGATATATCCCCGTATTTCTCAGCTCGAAAAAGTATGTGTATTCATTCTTTAGGCTATTTTCTGATACCTCCCAGAATATTCAAGAAGCCGCATCTACACCATACATAGCTGCACGACCTGGCTCTCCCATAGCAGTGGCAACCACCACCACTTCATCTCAAGTCTTTATAAAGTCATTGAATCCGGTTTTTGTCCCTCTGGAGGGGGCAACTGTAACAATATCTGGAACAAATTTCAAACCTGATGCTGAAGTCCTAATAGCTGGAAAAAAGTTAGTTCCGCTCACTTTACCAATTCACCTCACCCACTAATAAGGTGTGAGCATACAATGACCTCGGCACAAGAAATTCATGTTACTGTTCCCCCTGAGACTAAAGAGGGGACTGTTGATGTGACTGTTCGTAATCAAGATGGAACACAAGGAACCCTTGCTGGTGTGCTTACATACGCCAAAATGGGCCCAGCAATGACTTCCGCATCCGAATCCAACCCGGTTGCCGCAGTCGCTTCAACTCTATCTTCACTGGGCAATACCTCAAAAAGGCACCTACTGCAGCAAATACACAGAGTCACACCCAGCCACACGCCACCTCCACCCCCAACACCAATGCCCACAGGCAAACCCACAATTCAACAACTTGTACCGGTATTGTCACCACCCGAAGGTGGAATGCACATGACACTCACTGGAAGCAACCTGCACCCAAACCTCACCCTCACAATCGATTCAGCAGTGGTTCCATTTACCGTTGTGGAGCCACTCACCAAGCTGTCATTCGACAGTCCACCTCTGCCGCTTGGCCCCAAGGTGGTTACTGTAAAGAACCCAGATGGATCCAAGGCAGAACTACGTGACATACTACAGTACCTCAGCATACCAGTGACAGCTACCTCCAGGCCACCAGAAATATGTAATTTCTCTCCTCACAAAATACAAAATAAGAAACACAAAAAGCAACATACAACTCGCTATTCCGAAAAAAAATATGAAACATCATAAAACCCACAATGCAAAAAAAAAAAAAAACAACAATCCAACAACTGTAAATCAAGGAACTAACGCCCACTGTTTCCCTCCACACAGCCATCATCACGCCTGCAATTTGCCCTCTGGCTGGTGCCCAAGTTAAAATTGTGGGACTCCGGTTCGACGCCAACGTCAAAGTCCGCGTGGGTGGCGTGGACGTGCCATCAACAATCTCACCCAACCTCACCACAATCACAACAACTGCACCTGCGATGTACAACCCCGGGGTGCATTTGATAGAGTGCATAAATCCCGACGGGGGAATGTGCTCCTCGAAAATACAGTACTTTGACATGTGAAATCAAATCACGCGATAATAATAAAAGAAAAAAGGTGGCAGCAACACACTGCCTTAAATCAAAAATTGCCAAATTTGCTGTCTTCTTCTATGACTTCTTAGCAACTTGACTAACCACACAATTTGCAAGTCCCAGCTCCTGAAGAGTGGAGTTTGTTTCTGCGAGTGGTTTTGGAGGTACCTTTTCAATGAAGTTAATAAAAAGGCCAAAGGTAACGGCATGCATACGCCTTGTACTAGGGAGTATTCGCGGGTGGAGACATTGTTCTCTTGGCAGTACCAGTCAATATGATGCCTGATGTCAGGAACAGTGTGGCAGAGGTTAAAAATGGCGTCCAAGGGTCTGCCAGAGAACAGTTTGATTCGGATACGACAAACCCCTTTGCTATTGTCAACAAGGAGTTGCTGCAGTTTGGGTGGTGTTGGAGCAACTGTGTCAGGCATGGCCGGTTCAACTGATGGAGAGAGTGGTGTTGAGGTTTGCGGTTGTGTTTGGGTCGGTGCTTGTGCTGAGATTGGTGTTGGTGGTACTGGTGTTGGCGTTTGAGTCGGTGACGGTTGCATATCTGCCGTGATTGGTGATTGTGGTTCTGTTTTGGGTGTTGTTGGTTCGGTTGTTGATGTCTGGGGTATTCCCTGCTGGGGTGATGGCTGTTCAGAGTTCAACTGAAAGCCTCCCAACCACTGGTGAGACGTGGAGGTGGGAGATGCTGGAGTTTCTGCTGCAGGCATTGTGAAAAGTGAATGAATTCCACTTGTGAGTGATTTGGATGTAGGAGAAATTTCCCCAAAAGTTTTTAGCATTTCAATGCAATTTTGGCAACCACACTTTACCATTTTCTCCTGCACAAAACAAGACTTAATGGCATATGTATGTCGATAAATCAAACATACATGGAAATTTGCTTTGATAATCTGAACTTTGTCCTTTGGGTAGGATTTAGAAAGAAGTGCTTCAACAACTGGCCAGCCTTTTTCTGAACAGATTTTAAGGTAATGTTCCATAATCCTAAGCACTGATGAGGTTGATAAAGGTAGAAAGCACAGATACAGTAAAAATTTCATTATAGCTTCTGGTTGTGATGTCCCTGGAAGAGGTGGTCCCCCCATTGCCGGAATACGAGGTGCTGGGGTAGCATCACTATCGTCATCGTCATCGTTATCGTCGTCAGTAATCTGGTTGGTTGTAGAGGGAACTGTCTTCGGGTCCACATAACGCAGTTCTCCATTGATCATTCGTGGAACTTTTCCTTCCTTATTATAGTAAGATTTACTTTTCTTCAGATTTTCTCACTGTTTTAGTTGGAGGGAACATAGGCTTGCTACTGGTATCAATTTGGTCATGTATCTCTTTTCTATCATTTTTCATTTGTGCAAGAATGGCATCTCTTACAGGATCAGCTCTACACTCATTGAGCAAAGACAAGGACGGGTATAAACGCACGTCCGTGGTTTCTTTATTGTTGGGGTAATGATCTCCATTCCTCCTGTTACTTTATTCCACCGGGCACCAGAAGTGGGAAAATTCACAGTGGCTTAAGATTATTTCACAGTGTAGGATTAGAGACAGGTGAGTGTAGGAGTAATTACGGGTATATTGATCAAATCCAGAGTCAGAGAATTCTGGCTCAGCAGAGGGTTTTGTATGTAGCTTGCTTGTAGTTTGACGAGACAGGGCGGCATCAATAAGTTTCGTTGTTTCAGCGACAATAGCTGCCCGCTGGAAAACGATTATACGAAGAAAAAGACATATCCTTGCTAACAATAGCAGTGTTATCTAAAGAGCCAGGATTTATGTTGTTCTTTATAATGAAATCATCAACATCGTTATAAAGATTATCATCTAGGAACCGTGAGGAGTCGAAGTCAAATTTAGCATACCAGCAAGATTAAAACCAAATAGATGTTTCTGAGGACCCCACTGAAGAATAAAGTCATACTCCTTTCCAT
Source organism: Pelomyxa schiedti (assembly GCA_020536535.1). NCBI lineage: Eukaryota > Evosea > Pelobiontida > Pelomyxidae > Pelomyxa > Pelomyxa schiedti. Next base: position 10,152 of record JAHLWZ010000239.1, on the reverse strand, counting down.
TTAGGAAGTGCTTAAAGCCACAATCACAAGGACCAGGCGTGCTCCTAAGTGGGTATCAATAGAGGAGTATTAAATCGCGATGATTCACGTTCTAGTCCCTGGTGCAATATCCTGTAGAGGAGTTTCCCTTTCGACTCTTTTTGGTCCTGTGGTAATGGTCTCCCCTGAAAAAAGTTAACTGCTGACACTTTCACCCTTATTGAAAAAAAAAAAACCTGTGTACAATTGGTCAACCTCATCACCTAGGTAAAAATTATCCTCCTCAGAGTGCAAATCAACAGATATTTTTGCTGGGCCAGGTACTTCTGCAACTTGGTCCACTGACTGGAATGAATTGCATTTAACAAATGAAACTCCAAAGGCGAGAGAAACAAACGGGGTCATTTTGCCGACTCAACCATACTGAATGAGGTGAATGTATGGCAATAGTTGATGTGAGGCTTACACGCATATAACTCCTCTGGAGCACATGAACTAGAGTTAAACTGCACAGGTAACGCTATTGAAGACTTTATCAACGTGGCCACTTGCTGAACCAAAGTTTCAGTGATGCTATCACCAGGGGTGTGGCCATGTTTAAAAAGGAACTCGTAGGCTATGTCAAAAGGGTTCTCTGATCAAAAATCAAAAAAATTAATCCAATATCGTACTTTAATAAAAACAAACCAGGAACGTTGTAACCCAGCAATAGATTGCCAGTAGTTATGCACACTTTCAAAATGAGGTCGTACTCATTTCCCATCAACCATTGCTTATGATGTGATTTAGTGTACAAGCTTGGCGTCTTCCTACACACGACAATTTCATGAACAATGGTGTACCAACAAGCATGCACAGGGGAAAAAAAAAAAAACAAAAAAAAAAATGAAAGAAAAATCCAAAAAATGAAAAAAAGCAACATAAACACGCACGTCATGTCACCATCTTCATATAGCTGGATCTTCTTCGTATAGAAACGCCCAACACGTGAACTCGAAACGGACGCACTCGCACGCGACATGCTGCGGTTTTCTTTCTGTTTTTGTTTCTTGTTTTCCAACCGGAATCTCCAAGCCTGCAAACAAGTTGGTGGGAATAGAAACTTAGCCAAAAGAATAAAATTTTGTTTTTACAGCAAAAAGGAGTTAGATAGTCTGTACAGAACGATAAAATGCATATGTGCAGTGTGCAACATTTAAATAGACCTCCTCAGTGTAGAGATGGTCTTGGTGGCTTTACGGGCTTGTTCCGGTGCACTAACGAATCCAGTAATTCCAGAGACACTCTCCATTCAGTTACCTGAAAAAAAAGTTTTAGAATATGGACTGGTGGAACAAACGTTAACTTATCAAGAGTGGAATGGTGTGTTAAAAAATGGAACGGGTAGCATACTGCACTTCGTACAAGAAGCATTGGCTTCTGGCGCAAACTGATGCAATCTGTGTACTCGTCAAGAGAGGACAGCAGGTCGTAGAGGAAATGGGTTTGCTTCATGAGTTGCTTGAAGGACATTTTGTTAACAGCCTGGATTCCGACCTGTATTGTTGTGGTTGGATATTTGTGTGTCACAAGTGAAGAATTCATACCCAAGCAGTTACTATCCACTGTGCTAAGGATGGTCGTTCGCGGACAACGGTTTTGATAAGCTGCACGCGCAGGTGCCTAATGTGCGAATCAACAGCTTCAAGTATGCATAGCTTCAGGTAGTTGTCTGTGTTGTACACTTCGTGGTACGAGTTCATTTCTTTCTTCCTTTTTAATTTTGTTAAGAGTAAGAAAAAAAGTAGAGTTGAAGTCATACATTAGCATCCAATTTTGTTGCAATAAGGATGATGTAAATTTATGTGGGTGAATGAACAAGTCAATAGCCTTCAAAGTGTTTATCTTGGCCATTCGAGCGATTTCACATCTGGCCGAATCAAGACTTTGAATTAAATGTTTGCAATCTTCCTCAGTTATCAGGGTTTGCTTGAACGCCGTGTTGATTTGTTGCTGCTTGGCACCAAGAATTTCAAAAAGTGCCCGTGCAAAACGAGGATTAACTAGTCTCTTTAGTGATAAATACACATCATGAAACTACATACAGAGAAGATTTAACTGTGTCCGGTTTTGGGCCGCTGTGGCGGTCACACTTCCTATTTCCATAAACTAAAGTATACTTAAGAAATGGGAGTACAGAAAAAGAGTGTCATACTTTGTTTGAAGCATAATCCCTCAGTTCCAAGAATTTTGGCCCCGTTAGTTTGTCCATATCCGCGGGAACAGACTTCGTATGTTGCAGTTTTCTTGTCTTCTTTTTCTTATCTTCAGTTTGTTTCTCGCTCCCTATTTCACTAGTGCTATCACTGAAACCAGTTGTTGTACTCTCACTCTCACTACCACTGGCAGAACTATCCCCGAAATCAGGTTCGTCATCAGACAGGTTCTCTTGTACATTTTGCATCACACGTGCCTTATTAAAGAAATTGGCTGTGCCGAGGGGTAAATCATCAAACATGTCGTCATAGCTTTCAAAGTCAATAGCTTTCTTTGCAGCACTGGTACTTGGTTCAGAGCTGCCGATTTTGGCCGCACTACCGGAGAGGCTTGGGGAAGTGTTTGGTGACACTTTGTCATTTAACACTCCTGTTGGAGAAGGGTTTTGCTCCGCTGTTGAAGTTAATGCTTCTACCGCTGTTGCGGAGGAAGTGGGAGTTGAAAATTGTGGTGTCGCAGGAGGATTAGTAGAAATGGTTGAGGTAGAGGAAGAGGTTGAGGAAGATGATTTTTTTGATTTGATATGTGAGGGAGCCAGTTGTGTTGAAATAGTTTCTTGAGAGTTTTGGCTCGATGCGGGCCCTGTTGCCGTTGGTGGGAGGTTAGAGGTTGTCGATGAGGTGATGTTCAATGTAGTTGAAGCCTCTTCACTATTTACTACCTTGTTAGTGTTAGATACGGCGTCACTAAGTATTTCTGTGGGTAGACTTGGAGAAGGCGATTTCGATTGCGTATTTAAAAAGGGTGGAATTGGTACGAAAGTGGAGACACCAGAAGGTTGTGTTGGTGTTACTGGGACAGGTAGATGTGGAGAGGGAGGAGTAATGCGAATACCAGTGCCCTGGTACTCAGGAGCATGTGGTGGCAAGGTTTCATTTTGGTCAGAAATGCGGTGGTGGTGTGATGTTTTCTTCCGTGATGGAGCAGTATGTGGGGGCTCTGCAACAGAAATGTTGGAGGAAGAATGGCGTTTACCCACCGAAAGGGGAACTCCAACTTGCTGTCTTCTGTCACCTGGCCCATACCCCACTGGTGTGTATGGCACAGAGGCTGCCTGATAAGGTGAGTTGAGTGCTTTGGACTCGTGTTTATGATGGTGCTTATGGCGGTGCCTTGGGGTTGAGGCTGGAGTAGCGGGATAAATCATAGAATGCATTGGCGTTACGGGATTTGCTGCCGTAAGCAAGTGAGACATTGGGAAGTAAGGGGTTCCATATGCTTGATGTGCTGCATGTAGGTTTGGGGGAGCAGGAGATGACAGCTGCATAGAGTTGAAGGTTGGTGCGTAGACACTCGTATTGCGCTTATTCACTTGCCATTTGGGTGTGGAGAGCATGTGAAAGGGTGGGACTACAGGGTTGAGGGGAATGCCCATTTGAGAACGCATATGACTCTCGGGAGAAAGCGAGTGACTATGTATTGGTAACAGGGGTGCATTTGGAGATTGCATCTCATCAAAGGCACAAGGTTGTCTGGAGTGACGTTGTTTTCCATGACCATCAGTGGCAGGGGGACGTCTCCTTTTATGTTTTCTTTTTCCGCGACTCCTACTTCTACTTGCACTTTCGCTAGCGCTACTTTTACTTCTGCTCTTACTCTTGCTTCTGCTCCTGCTGCTACTCCTAGTTCTGCTTCGGCTTCTACTGGTACTTTTCCAGCTCTTTCTCCCGCTCCAACTGCCACCACCCTCACCACTTTTATTTCGTTTGTTCAGAATAGTTTTGCTTTTACTGTTACTGCTGCTATCCGAGGATATCTTTGCGGACTTGTGTCCCAGAATCACATTTTTGCCAGTACTTGATGTACTACTGTTGCTGTTTGAATCCGATGCCGTACGCTTGGAATGTGTGTGCCTTTTATGATGCAGTCGGCTTGATGGATGACTTGGGGTGATAGCATACTGTGCACTCAAATACGGAGTATCCAAGTACGCATTCCTGACTCCCTCCTCTACATTCACATGCATTAGTGTTATTCACATAAAACTTCATTCCCAAGTCCCCTCCCCCTTCCCGGTCCCATAATTTTATCTATCCCCAAACTTACCGTGCCGTCTTAGCCTGTCCGTATCCCTCGGGGCTTCCTGGCACAGCAGCGACGCGTTGTTCCTGAGGCCCCCGCTGGCCGCGAGCGCCGCGGCCGTCGCGTGGTGCGACGACGGCGTGCCGGGCCGAGCGAGCTCGGGCGGGTTGGGCGACTGCGTGGACGAGTGGCTGCGCCGCGGCGCCGTCCCGTCGTGCTGCATCTGCTGCTGATGTGGCTGGTTGCTGCGGTGCCTGTGGCCCATCGGCGACGGCGTCGCCGGCGTAAGCGTCGTCGCCGTAGTCGTTGTAGTTGTTGTTGTCGTCGAGGGGTATGCGGCCTGCAGCCCCTGCTGCCTCGAGGGCGTGGCGCCGTGGTGATGGTGCTGGTGGGGCTGAGACTGAGGCACAGGGGTCTGGTGGTGTGTCTTGGGTGAGTGGAAGATAGCCCCGATGTTGGACATGACCTCGGTCTGTGTGTGTAGTGGTTGGGATTTATGGTTTATAAATTGTGGGTTGGTCGGGTGTTTGTTTTTACGAAATTTTTATTAGTCGGAGTTTGTGTTTGCGTTGTTACGGCACCAGTTCGGTTCGTTTCATCGGGTTTCTATTTTTTTTCCTTCCCTTGGCCAACTTTCGCAAAAAAATGATAAAACAGGAAACAACCACAACATTCTCGGTTTTTGGAGACTGAGGAATGAAGGGCTCCTGAGGGGAGCCTTTGTCATTAAGGGCTTGTTAATTGAATGTGAATTTAGCGGCGACTGGGAGGTGGTCTGAGGGGTGTTTCACGGAAGGTAGGTATCTGTGCTCCTGTGCCCAAGATAGACCCGGAATAGGGAAATACTGTGATACAGTGAGCTCTTGGTTGTACCACATCAAGTCTATGACCTGTTCGAAGTGTAAGAAGTTGTATTGGAGTGGGAGGGAATGTTCTCACATCTGTGCGCCAGGGAATTCTTATTGTGTAATGATGATCGGTGAAACAACTCGGGGAGTCGGTGACGTTAGATAATGGCCCAAGTGAATCCGATCTGTGAAAGGATAGAGATCCTGTGATGGATATGTCGGGTATTTGGTGCCGGTAATATGACGCTATTTTGCTTGGCTGGTCATTTGTCAATTGGAATATTAGAGGAAGTGCCTCTCAGGAGTGGTGTTGAAGTCTCCCATTATCAGCACAGGGCAGCTGGGGTACGATTTTATGAGAAGATCAAGTGTTTCTAAAATGTATGCACCTTGGAATGACCTTACAAGGATCAGTGGTAGGTATTTGTAAATTGAAAGGTTACCTCATGGTTTCCATATTGTCTGGTGCTTTCAAATGAGTGTTAACAACACAAATAACTTTGGATGTAACAGCATGCTGCAAGAAAAGTACCGAAGCTACCTGAAAGTGCCCTTTGCCAAAACCTTTAAAGAAATAAGTAGGATAATATGGGAAAAAAGTAACCAACCTGAAGGGTGAGCCGACAACTGCACTGCATGATGAGAAATAACGGTAGGGAAAACAGAGTCTCGCCAGAAAGTAGCTTCCCCTTCTTTTTTTGTCCCCTTTGGCACAAATACGCCAGAGTAGCCGCGCGACGTCATTTGTGGTTGCAGGTCACGGAATCTGTCGCATTCTTCCAAGTGTTACAGTCGCATTTAAATCGTGCAAGCACGGCAACCTTGCAAGCACACGACATCGTAATCGCAAATGGCCTTCAAGATCAAGGGGAGGCGGTATTCCCAACACAAGTGCGCGGGGTTGCAGTACGTCCTGGTTTTTCGCTCAGTTTGTCATAGTCAAACCCATCACATACACTGCACTGTCCGTGTACCCGTCCGCAAGCATATTGAACGTAACCGCGGTGAACGTCCCACCCACACTCATTTTGTTTATTTTTTTTCTGTTGTGATCTCTTCCTCTTCACAAAACAAACGGAAACGAGCTTTAGTGTAAAGCAATGAGTGACATTAACAGCACTCCCCTGCTTGTGAGCACGATCGACGGGGGAGCAGGCACACCGGGCAGGGAAGTGATGCCTCCCAGGATCGGATTCGGCACTTTCCAGCAGACCGACGACGAGGCGCTGGTTTCGTCGAGGGCCGCCCTGTCTTGTGGCTACAGGCACATCGACACTGCCCAGGTAGTACTACACTGCCACAGTCCATTGCCGTTGCACAGCCTGTGCCACCCTCTATCTGACATCATCCGCACAACGCAACGATTAAATTATGGGTCCAGATGTACCAAAACGAGGGGTCTGTTGGCCGTGCCGTGCGCGAGTGCGGCGCCCCGAGATCGGATATCTGGGTTACTACTAAAATATGGCGGGACTCTTATGGATTTGATCCCCTCCTGGAGTGCATATCCACGCGCCTCAGGTTCCTAGGTCAGTCCAGTGCTCAGCTGTCAATTCCCACAATCTCCAGTTCACTGGGCAAAATTTAGGTCTGTCATATATCGATCTAATGCTGCTTCATTGTCCCCCTGAGCCACGTGAGAGGAGACGGACTTGGCAGGTAAAATCTACTAACAATGTTCAAGTAAAGTTGAACACCTTTAAAGGAATAACATACAATAGGCAATGGAGCATGCCAAACGAGAGGGAATGGTAAGAGAGATAGGAGTAAGCAACTTTGGCCTGCATCATATGAAAGAACTACTCGGCTTCTGCAAGATTCCTCCCTTGGGTGCGGCATTATTCAATTTTTAATTTTCACACAAGGCTCATACAAAGTTTGTAGTTAATCAGATAGAAGTTCACCCTTTCTGTGCCAGACCAGAATTAGTGAACTACTGCCAATCCCATGGTGTGGTAGTTGAAGCATTTTCACCTCTTGCAAAGGGGAGGTTCATGTCGGACAAGACTCTCTGCAGAATTGCTGGATCCCACAACCACGCACAGTCACAACCCTCAGAACCAAACTTTGTAACACCAGCACAAGTAATGCTGCGTTGGGGCCTCCAGAAGGGCCTGATAGTGCTCCCCAAGTCAGTGCACCCCAATCGCATTGCAGAGAACATAAGGGTGTTTGACTTCTCCCTCACACAATCAGACATGATTGACCTAGACTCCTTGGACTTGGAAGCAACAACTGGCTGGGACCCAACAACGTGGCCATAAGCTTAAGGAAAAAAAAACCCCTTGGCAACAAGCTCACCAATAATAAAATGAATGGTTTGGTTTTGTGATTTATTTTGTTGACGGCGAGAGGGCCATCGAGCAAGAGCGGGAGGTGCCGCGGCGGCTTTCTTTTCGAACACGGATTGACCGCTGCGGCTTTCTTTTCGAACACAGATTGACCGCTGCAAGTTTATTTTGCTGACGGCGAGAGGGCCATCGAGCAAGAGCGGGAGGTGCTGCGGCGGCTTTCTTTTCTTTAGAAAAGTGTGCTGCCCTCAAACCGATCTCTGTTTCCCATTCCCATTGCCTCCCAAATTGAACTGGAGAAACCAACACAGAAATCACAAAAGCAAATTTAGCACTCACACATTTTTTTAAAAAATTCGTTTTGATGCATCAGAGTGTTGTTCTCAGTCGGGAGTGGATGGAAAAATCTGCTCTTTTGGATTTAGCTGGCCCAAAGGGTGGACCAGAAAATGTGCTTGGTCCTGCAGCAGTCTCTGTGCCCTGAAGGGAGAAAGGAATTTT
>JAHLWZ010000238.1:0-46358 GCA_020536535.1 Pelomyxa schiedti | reverse complement strand
TTTGAGATAGCATTGATAAAGAAATTTCTTCCACGGTTGGGTACAAATCCAAATATCCTGCAGTTATTCAGGGCTTGTGAAAAAAGAAATGAAATACCAACAATATGAAAAAAGTGGGGGCTGGGAGTAATCCGCCACGCTTGGCCATTGTTTCCGCTAACTCCTTTTGATTTATAATTACATCAAGAATCATAGGAGTGGTTTCTGTTGGTTCTTCATGTTCCCAGATGCACTTGACATTTGGATCCGCTCCCCCCACTTCGTATCTGTCAGCACCTTGACAAATTTCCAGTCACCAGTTCTGATCCACGCAGAGTTTGGAGCAAGTTAGCAATTCCAGCCTACGTGGCTCATCACACGAAGACAGAATCATGTCAGCTGAGGTAGGGTGTAGTTCTTCCCCGAAACCCGGCATACACACAGTGGGTCAGCGCAACAGGCACTGAGCCACCCCAGTGGGCCTCTCACGCCTCTCATACACGCCAATTAAGTCAAAGCACAAGCCAGGCCAAGCTGATTCCCATGGTTCCAAAACGGCGTTCGTTTCCAGAGCCGCGCAAGCGAAAACCACGTTGAATTGCACTGAAATCGAGAACCCCACGGGGGCGTGTAGCTCTGTCTAGCTCCCCGCCTGCGGGTATTGGCTCACCGATGCGACGTCGTCTGCGTGGTGCGAAGGATTTTTTTGTTTTGTTTTTAGAGTGGGGCTGACCACACGAGGCGGCAGTACAGTGCCTGGGCAATCAGGAGAGCACCCAACTTGGCGACGGAGCAAGCCCCATCACCAAGCAGACACCCCCAGCAACCCCACAAAAAATAAGTTTAATATCGATGCTACCCAATGGGCAGCTTTCAGATATTAAGCTGAAAAGAACAGATACTACACTTGATCTTAGCCAAAAGGCCGAGAAGGTATGAAGCACAATCTCCCCCTCCCCTCGGGTGTACGCGGCATCTCCGACGCCCCAATTATGGGACAGAGGTAAATCAGGAATCTGTGTTTGATGGTGTCCCAAAGACAGAGATTTGCCTGCCTGAAAGAGAGAAGTGCTGGAAACTCGTTATACAACACGGTGGCCACCAAATGCGTACGCAGCACCTCTAGCGAAGATAGAAAAAAAAACAGATTCTACTGATCTTTCTTCCATAAAATCGAATTGTCGTTTCATGCTGGGTAACGATAGGACCGTTGTCATCTCGCGTGTCGTGTGGGACTCCGTGTTGCCGTGGCTGTTGAAGCCACAAAAATACTGGATGCCGACACCCCTGAGCACCGCCGTTTGGACCGAAGAAGAAGAGGCGATGGCACCCCAGTCGCACGTGATGCCGAATAAATATGCGGTGGTCATGTGCCGCGTGGCCGAGGCGATGTTCCCACTTGTGGGACGCGTGTGCCGGTCCCTGCTGAGGCACTACCGCAAAACCGACGCCGTTCTGAAATTCGCCGCCGAGGCCGGCAGCCGACGTTGCGTCGATTGGATGCTGAAGCACCGCGACGAAAGCCGCGGCGGCAGCGGCGATTGTGGGACGACCCACGAGGAGGCGAGGGGGTGGAACAAGAGAGTGAGAAGGAACAAGGAATTTTGGCATGTGCTGAGCAGGTCGTGTGCCGGGGGCCACCTTGGAATGGCCAGGCTGTTGGTCGATGGACGGTGGCCCGGTTTGGTGTGGGATTCTGGAGGATTTTGTGGGGCGCTTGTTGACCATGTGAGGGCATCTCGCATTCTGAGGAGAGTGTGTGAGAAGGGCCACGGCGACGTGGCGAAGTGGTTGGTGGAGACCTTCAACTTCAGCGAACCCTGGGAGTTTGTGGAGCCATTCTGTGGGGCTGTTTCCGGAGGCTTTTTGGACCTCGCACAGTGGATTGTAGATGCCTTTGATCTGATTAAGCCGTTCCACCAATATACCTGGATGAAGATTCATGTTTCTGCGTGCCTGAGTGGAAAGATAGATGTCGTAAAGTGGTGCTTCGAAACGTTTCCATTCCAGGATCTAAGGGATAATTTCTACAGGGTTTTCATCAATTGTCTGAGTGGGAAAAAACCTACGCAAGTGGAAGTTTGCAAGTATGTTAGCGAGCACATCCTAAGGCAGGAGGTGAGTTCAGCCCGGTACATCCATACTGTCGAGATACTAAAATGGGTACTCTCAACATATCCATCCTTTTCGCCAACACAAACTGATTTGGAACATCTTTGTATGGATTCGAGGGGGTTTGACTTGATCAAGTGGCTTGTGGAGGAGTCACTTACATCTGTGACTCCAAATCCAGGAATGTTTATTGCTGCCTGTCAAAACCCAGAAGACGACGTGAAACTTGCACAGTGGCTTTCAACAAAAGTGACCCTCTCACCCGATGACCTCCGCAAATCATTCTCCAGTGCACTTGCCCGCAACAACACATCGATTGCGTCTTGGATGAATGCAACGTTCCAAATCCTTAGCACCAGCACATCGGGCAGTCATGGAATAATAACAGGAACTTTGGCACTTGTTGAAGTGTGCAAAGCACTGAACGGATTTGCAGACAACGTGGAGGGTGTCAAATGGCTTCTAAACCATGCCGAAATGAAAGGGGTGGAAGAGAGTTTGGTTGTGGAAACCGTTGAGAACCTGGTCCACAAGAAAAACATCTCGACTGTGCCCCTGCTCCTCATTGAGAAGTTCCCAATCCCCGAACCGAAGCTCTCCGAAATTCTTGGAGGTGTCTTGACAGAATGTGTTCAAGGTGAAAGTATTTCGCAAGCCAAGAAGATTACTTCCATGTCCTCTATCTCCAAAGAGTCTATCGCACGGAGCCTTGGAAATACCGTTGGTCTAGACTCCACCAAAACAGTCAAATGGTTAATCACTCAATTCCAACTGGAGCGTGAACATATTACACTTGATGGGAACCATATTTTGTTCAACCTGATTATGTGGGGACAGGAGAACTGTGCTGAGTGGTTGATAGATAAGTTCAACATCACATTGGATGAGGTTTGATTTTTCTAGATTTTGACCCAATGTAAAATATTCAGGTATCAACTATGTGTGAAAAGTTGTCTCTCCGGACATTCCTCAAGCGTGATCTGTTCTTGTGGCAAATGCTTCTGGCCAAATTCCCGGACATCACAGCGACTTTCATCAAAGAGAAACTCATGTACCTTGTATGCCAGTCACCGGCCGTTGCTCAGTACACAATGAGGCACTTCCCTGAGCTAACAACAGAGGATATTCTGGTTTACTGCTCGGCCAAGGCCTCCTACGAGTTTCTTCTTCCCACACGTTGTTGGATGAGATCCCTGTCCCAGACTATTTGGCAAGAACCCGGGAACTAAAAAGCCCCAAAAACGAAACGAACAAAGGTTGGGCTCTGCCCGGAATCGAAGCGGGGTCACTTGTACCCGAAACAAGTATTCTGCCACTAAACAACAGAGCCTTCGCCGTGACAGCAAGCTCAAGCTAAAAAATCAAACAGGCAGGATACTGTATTGATAGTCTGTCTTGCCATTTTTTTCTTGTAAATGGCTCCGTAGTATAATGGTTAGTATGGGAGATTTTGGCTCTCTTGATCTCAGTTCGATTCTGAGCGGGGCCACAGTTCCATTTTTCTCTCCCTCCTGTTTTTCCGGGGTCTTTCTTTTTTTCTTGCAAGGTACAGTCTTCATCCTCAACTCAGAAGGAAGCAGGAGATTTTTGGTAAATAAAACCTTTTCGTGTAACACGTTGATGGCCACTATGGGCGGTTTAACCGGTTGCGGAGAGTTTTGGGGCATCCAAGGCCTCGTTGCTGGTCTGCCGTCCACGTGCACCCCTCTATTTACTTGCCTCTTTCCTGCAATTACCCACGATTACGACGACGAAGAGTCGTCCGACGGAGTGGCAACAGACGCCGCCGCGAATCTAAGCGACTTCGAGCGCGATGAAGAGGGCTGGAGATTGGCCACCGACTGCCTCATTCTGGCTTGCGGTCCAAATTCTGGCCAGTGCAGGGCTCCCATCATCTCGTTCGGGGACCCCGACAGCCGCTCCAAATTTAACAACAAAGCCGCTCAGTCTATTCTAGCCGCTGTCCCGACTGCATCTGCTGTAGTCCGTATCTGGCCTTTTTCTTCAAGCAGCCCCGTTTCAGCATCAGGGTCGCCGCAGTCACCGTCCTCATTATGGGACGAAGAGGACGTGATTTGGGTGGCACTTGTATCTAATAATACCCCTGGAATGTGCTGTGGTGTATCTGAGCTAGTGATGTGTATTATACAGTCCTTTGAAAAGGAGTACGGCTACTCTCTGACTGCTTCAGTAATAAGAGTACGTATGGGTCTCTGTGTTTTTCTTTGAGTACTTGCATTTGCCTTCTCATGGAATCAACAAGGATCACAGAGTGGAATTAACACTCCTTGTGGATGCCATAGCATGTGGCGACACTCCTGAAACATCATACCTTCTCCACACACCTGCACAAAGCAGACCTGATGGCTATTCAGGAATGTGGTCACCAAGTGACCTTGCAGCAATTCCTTTGTTGTATATTGACATCAACGTTGATGTGATTGATCTAGCGGCTAAAGTATCAAGGACTAAATACTGATCCACTGAGATATTTTTAGGTCACAATGAAGCAAAAGTATCTTAATCATAGAACATATCCCATTGAGGCAGTTTTTTCTTTTCCTATTGATGTATTTGCTGCCATTTGTGAGTTTGTATTCACTGCTTTGTTAACATGACCCAACGACCACAACTAGGTTTACAGTTACAATTGGTGACAGAACCATCACTGGTATAGTTGAGGAAAAGGAAAAAGCCGCTGCCACCTATAGTGACGCACTTGCTGCAGGTAACTCTGCCTTTCTGTTAGAACAGAAAACTGAGGGTAAGACACCTTTTGCAATGTATCCCACTAATTTGAGAATTTCACAGAGCTTTTTGAAGCAAGTGTTGGGAACCTCGCTCCAGGGGAAGAAGCACTTCTCACCATCACTTATGTGACTGACCTCAAATTGCAAGGCAGTGACATTCGTTTCTTTATTCCCACCACCTATTTCCCTCGGTACAATCCCTCGGAATCGACAAGCAATGCAGTTGCCGCACAGGAAGTTTCATACCCAATATCTATACACGCCAATATTCATATGCCTACTGTGATCAACCTCGTCGTACTACCAGCCTTCCAAGGGGTAACATCACCCGTAGAAATCGACCTCCAAGGGCACGATGCGACAGTCAATGTAGTTATGAGTGCTCAGAAGTGTACATCTGGCCAAGACTTCGTAATGATAGTTCGTCAGGATAATGCATGCTCCCCAAGGGTATGGCTGGAGAGGGACTCTCAAAATTCCGACAGTGTGGCTGCTATGTTGGCTTTCTTTCCCTCACTAAGCAACTGTGGGTCCCGTCCCATGGAACGGAATCTGGAACTCATATTTTTGGGTACGGACTGACTGAATGTCTGATATTAATTAACGACTCGCACGTAAATACAGTGGATAGGTCTGGAAGCATGGGTGGAGATCGAATTTCTTACGTTACAGTAGCTCTGGAGCAGTTCGTCCGATCAATGCCAGAAAGCTGCTTCTTCAATATTGTTGGGTTTGGATCATCTTTTCAAAAATTATTCCAGTGGAATGTTAGAGCCGATGAAGTGAACCGTAACAAGGCACTAAAGCATATTCAAACCATTTCTGCTGATATGGGAGGAACAGAAATTTTCGGCCCAATGAGTTCAATTCTCCAGGAGCCAATTCAAAAGGACTGGGTGAGGAATGTGTTTCTTTTGACAGATGGTGACGTGGGGAATGCAGACACCCTAACCGATTTCGTTGCAAGCAACAATCAAAACTTACACTTGTACACACTTGGGATAGGGTCTGGAGTCTCACAAATGCTTATAAATGCATTGGCTACAGCAGGAAATGGATATGCAGAATTCGTGTCAGCTCCGGATGAAATCCTCCCTGCAGTTCAGAGGCAATTGGCAAGGGCTCTCCAACCGGACTTGCTTGACGTATCTCTAGTGTGGAATACTAGCGCCGTGCCAGTTCATACAGTTCCAAAGCAGTTGCCTTTATTATTTGACCATACCCGCTTGTTAGTTTTTGCGTTGTTCAAGACTTCGGAACCTTTATGCGGAACAGTAACACTTCGAGCCACAACTGCCTCCAACACAGAAATCTCCTTCCCATTGACACTTAATGGTGTGGCTCTCTTCCACATCTGTACTGACATGAGTGTCTAACTCTTGACAACTAGAGAACCAGTTTGGCACAAAAGGTCGACTTGTGCATACTCTGGCTGTCAGAGATTTACTCAAGACGGTTCTGAACCGTGAGCAAGCTGTGACAATGGCCAAGAATTACACACTGGCGTCTAAATACACTTCCTTTGTATGCGTTCTGAAGCGCGATGGCCAGGTTTCCGGTACTCTTCAATTGGAACGTATTCCCATGCCTGTTGCCTGCAATGATTGTGGCAGGTAAATTAACACCTTCTACAACAGTGACTGTGCCAAATTTTACATTCTAGGATATCTATTATGGTTACGGGAGCTGTGAGCTGGCGAGCAGAGGGTTGTCGTTACAAGAAGAATTCCATCGCAATAGATGTGAGAGAAGAGGAAGTCTTTGATGATGGCAACTACCACCAAGTGTGTACGAAATGAAATTGGGTCTAGGGATTGGTTACCAGTAATTTTAGATATCTGGGAAGGTCCAAATGTACTCCAACTTGTCCGGGATGCCTGATCTTTCCCTTATAATGGCAGGAGCACCAGGACTCTTTTGGCCGCTTGGTAGGGCATTGAAATATCATTCCAGTGTTCGCAGCCCAAAGCGTGATAGAGACACTCTGGCTTTATCATTAGTCCCCCCTGATGGGGAATGTGATCTTGTAACCTATCGTCTGGAACCGGCCTACGCACCTTTCCTCAACGAAATGCCTCCACCACTAAAACTGTCACTTATGCACTCGAATTGCAGCACTTCTGACACCACAGGGCCACTTAATTCTGTGCTGGAGCTGAAGCTTGTTGTATCAGCCAACTTCCTAGGCCCCGATCTGATTGCCAATAATGTGATCGTGGTGTTTCAGGGGGTCACGTCTGACATTACCACAACATCCACTGTATCAAAGGGTAAGATCAGTGCCTTACCTGAACGAGATTCCATCGAGTGGAATTTAGGCACTGTAATGTATAATACAAAGCACTGGTGCACACTGAGCCTGTCTATTCCATCAGGCAGGAAACTCCCATCTTCACAACTTGTGTCTGTCACCTATGAGGTTGGTTGCCTTTCCCCCAAACAAAAAGTTAGTTGCACACACTGCCACTCTGTCAGAACTAACAAAACAAAAAACCAACTAGATTCCGGACAGTGCATCGTCTTTGTACATCTCTGGAATCAAGATTGTGGAGAAGACCCATTACCAAGTCACAAAGATATACCGGTCCATCACCAAAGGACACATAACCCAAACATTCCCGCTTTGAAGAACGAAAACTTAAAAAAAACCTGTCACCTGTCTCCTGCCCTCACCAAAAAAAAATAATAAATTCGTCATGGACAACGAGGACGCGTCTCTGTTGGTGGTTCTGATGGACACAAGCCCGATTGTGTGGTCTGGATCTGCGTCTGTAACTGGATCTCCGTCTCCGTCTCCGGCAGCGGCCGACTCGCCAATGGCAGAGTCAGCGGAAGCTACGCCCACGGCGACATCATCGTCCAGTGCTCAGCCTGCAACGACGCCGAGTGGCAGGGGAATTGTTGGGCGGGGGTTTGCCGATACAGTTTCGCAGCTGTGCTCGTTCATCAACGCTTTTCTGTTGCTCAATGCGAAGAACAGACTCGCCGTTATTGCCTGCCACGCTTGGGAATCGTGGGTACAACCTGATGCTATTTCATCGCGCTGAATGTGCTATTCCTGTGTTGTGTTGCGATAGGAGATACATATTCCCGACCGTGGAGGAGCCGGATGCACCTGATGAGACCCCCGACAGACTCGTAAGGACGAGAAGTGCTTTGTTGCACCAGATATCCTTGCTACCTTCGGTCGTGCCAAGTGTGTCACTTTGGTAGTATTCCACCTTGGTTCCAATTTACGGACAGGTAGCGCTACTTCTGAATCTTCAGTTCTATCATCAGCGTTATCATTGGCACTGTGTTGTAAGTAACTATGTACTGTGAGATTTTGTCTCAAGACTGGGGGAACAAGATATTAATAGGATAACTCGCGTCTCTCCTACACTCAAACCACGAATTCTCTGTCTAAATGCCTCGCCGGATATATCTGCGCAGTATATCCCTGTGATGAACTGTATATTTGCTGCACAAAGAAAAGTTTGCTTCCTTCCTATAACTATGCAAACTCTCCACCTTAGCCCAAATTCTTTGCTCTTTTTTGTTCTTTTTTCATGAAGGATAAAGGGAATACTTATAGATACTTGCATCCTGGGTGATCAACACTCCGCGTTTTTGCAACAAGCCTCGGACCAAACAGGAGGAATATATATTATGCCAACAGTAACCGAAGGTCTGCTGCAATACCTACTGGTTGCAACTTCATGGCTTCGATAGTTTTTTAACACCTGATCAGTCAGCTTTCTTGGCAGATAGCATCAGCAGAAAATCGCTGAAACTTCCCAAACTCACTTCAGTGGACTACCGGGCTTCATGTTTTTGTCATAAGACAGCAGTTGATACAGGATTTGTGTGTTCTGTATGTTTATCAAGTAAGTTTTCTTGCTCTTTTGAACCAAGTAACCATTTCTCAGTCTTTTGCAAGTTCACACTGGCTTGCTCCACTTGTGGGTGGGTCTTGTTTTTTTATTGTATTGGTCTCACTTTCAACAGTACAAAGTTTCCACTTCCAGGTACTAAACCTATGCGACACTAAATTCCAAATCGGGGTTCTTTGTGCAAGTGTGAGACTTGCATAAAGGAAAAACCCCAGTAAACCACCAACAACACATGTTTGAAATCTATCACTCTACAAACTAAAAGAAACCAAAAACGATTGCCACGTTTATTTGCAGTTTTTTACAAGTGGTGGGGGCTTGGGTTTGAGTTGTTGAAAAACATGTTTACACCGTCACGTACAGGTTCGTGTCTTCTTGGGTTGCCCCGTGCACCCTTCTGAGCCAGATACAACGCCTTGAACATAGCCAAGGCCTGTGCGTGCCCAGCTGGGCAGTGGCGACTGTGACGTGGGAAGTACTTTGCGACCATGATGGCCCACAGTCCCCCTTGCCGTATCACATCCCTCCACTGTACACACACCTGCGCGGCATTGCCAAGTGCGGCGGCTGTAAGGTAGCCGAATATATGTACAAGTACATAGTATGGCACAAGCTGAATGTAACATATTGCCTGGAAGAAAGGGGGGGAAGGGTCGGGGTCATTTGGGTGGTTTAGAGAACAAACGTAAGGGGCGGTACCTCATCGATTTGTGTGCTGCTTACACGCAAATGTATTTGGCTGAGTAAGTTCTTATTTGGTGTCAGGTTCTTGGAATGAAGTTTCTCATGTGTATATGGGCTTATAAGTCCATGGCCCATGAAATAAGCCTCAATGGCACTCCTCTCGTATGTGTACCTAAACTGGGGTTAAAAATTGACAGGGGCGTAATCGGGAGTACCCGTCAGCCGCAATGACAGGGTTGTGCATAATACGGTGAGTGAGAGGGCACACAAAATGAAAAATATCTGGGAGTGCGGATGTTGCTGGGGGTGTGGCTGAAACCACAGCAAGAGGTAGGACCTCATTTGAAAGGGAGGTACTGGTTGTTGTAGTCTGGTACTCAGTCGATTGCTGCATATTATTGGATAAGAACGTAGGAAAAATACTTGCAGTCACATCACGTGAGGCCCATTCTTTTTCGGCTGCATCAGCTCTCAGGGCTGATTCTTCAAGTTCATCGTATTGCTCTGCAAGCACCTGGTCCTTTTCTGATACTTGTCGGAGTTGGGGTAAGCTGACAACGATACGATTGTACCACATACAGCGGGATTTCTGAGTTAGAGCCTGGATTTGTTTGATAGATTCTCCAAGCTGTGGATTGTCTTGGAGGAGAGTTTCAATAAAACGCATATTCTCTTGATACTGGCAATAACAATTCGTTATTCACAAATGTTAGGTAGTGGCACACCCGCTGAAGCTCCACTTGTTGAGTTTTTATCTTAGCATTTGCCAGGTTCAACAGATGGGTTAGCTCAGCAACAGTTCGTTCAGAATTGGGTTTAGCAAGATTTTTTATTTTTTGTGATCTTTTATAGTGTGAGACAAAATGAAGGTGAGCTGAAAAACCTTTCTCCAAATCTCATTGTAGCCAAAGTTTCAGAAGCAGACCAGCTATTGGGTGAAATGTTGATTATAAGATGAGTCTTGGAGTTTCCTCCGAAGCTGAAAAGGGAAGATAGTTTGTTAGAAAAAATATAAGAGTGAGAATGAGAAACCTGTTTTGCAAGAGCCGAGTGAGCTTGCTGTCACGATATGGTATATGCATGCCCCTCTGCGATGCAATTAATGTGGGAAAAAGGGGAAACCCAGAAACTACTTTTTCAGAGGACAATGCTTTTATTACTTGCCCAAGGGCAAGTAAGGAGAGTCCAATTTTTTGTGCTTCCTTCAGTCTTTGACCAGTGGCTTCAGTTTTTGAAACCTGATTCTCGTGGTTAAAGCAGTAAGTGTGGTCAGGTACCCACCTTCTCAGAGCCTGCAAGATCCACCATGTAAAGTTGGGAAACCCTTCTCTCTGCGGCAGCTCTACTCGTAATAGTGACAAGGAAAATTGCATGGCTCCGAGAGCTCTCAATATTGACTTCTGTTAAAGAATGAACAACCAAGTAAACCCTACATCACGTACTGGTTGCTGCTACAAATCTATTCTTAGTCCCCCGTACCATTACCCGCAAGCAATCTCTTGCTGATCGAACAGGAACTTCCGTGGCTCCTGGTAGCCAAAGGCTGGAAAAAAATGAGAATGAACTTGTCGCCAAGAAGGATTTATACCCTCGGTCTGGACACTCCCTTAACGACAGTTCATCTCTTTCTGCTGTTCAAAGAAGAAATTGAGGAGATTTCTGGTTTGTAATTGAGCATACGAGTCAGTAAGTCCATGATCTCTTCACAATATATTTCAATAAAACTAGCTCGTACTTCAAAGGTAATATCTTCTGTGGAACGCTGTGCGATAGTGTCGAAAATGTCGTCTTGAGGTGAAATCACATCCATACTTATTTATTTGCTAAAGGTAGATTTTACCCATCATTCTCGGTATCATTCCTCGCAGGGTCGATGTGAGCACTTCAACTGCATTGTGAGGGTCTTCTGAGAGCATGAATGCGGCTGGTGATTGTTCATCAAATCCATACCCCTACTGAGGTTGGAAAAAAAATAAAACTAGGGAGAAAAAAACCATCATAGTATAAGTTTTTCCAGAACCAGTGGCACCATAAGAAATGATGGCAGCATTGAAACCCTGCATCACAGCTGCAAATGTTTTTGGGAAGGTGGGTTGAATGAGGACTGTTCAGTACCAGTGACAAGCGGATGTCCTACAGCATCAAAAACTTCTTGTTGCGATGTTTCAGGCGGAAATGCCTGGGAGAAACAGAAAGTGTATAGCTTGGTGGAGAACTGCGGTGCGTTAAGTTAAAGAAAGCAAAGGAAAAGAGGTGTGCGAGCGCACACCTCGATGGTAACAGTGCGCTTATCTTCTAGGAATTCCACACAATCGACTCCCTCGTTTTCCAGTTCTTGAGCGTTTGCAGGCCTTGCGCGCACCATCACCTTCACGTTGGATTCCACAGGCTTCGCAGGCGAGGATGATGACGATGGTGGTGGAGGAGTTGTAACGGGGGAAGAAGGAGAAACAGCTGCTGCTGAAGCAGAGTCATCCACGCCATTTTCCACCCTCGCTGCTGCCGATGTATTTGTATTTGCATTTGTCGCCGCAGTTGCATTTGCAGTTGTAGTTGTAGTTGTAGTTGTAGTTGTAGTTGTAGTTGCAGTTGCAGTTGCATTTGCTGCGGCACTTGTGGCACTTGACAGCCGCGGCAGGCCAAAATTGGGTGGGCCACTCACTGGAGGAGGTGAATTTCGCGTGTGCCTGTGTCCGCTCCCCGCGGGAGTGTGACTAGGAGGAGGGGGAGAGGAAGGCGGAGTTGTCGTGAACGAGTTACTGCTGTGGATTCTACTACCCCCGCCAGTGGTGGCGGCGGAATCTGCACGGGACGGAGGGGGGGTTCTGTGGTGCGGCCGCGACGCCGGGGAGGCAGGTGGCACAGCCTGCGAGTGGGAAGCTCTGGACCCCGGCGGCGTGCCCCCGTTGTCGTGACGAGGGCCCGGGGACGTACTGCGACTGCGGGGCCGCCCTTTTGTGTGGGAACAACGGCGAAGTTATTTTTTTTTGTTGTTGTTGTTGTACTTCCCATCCGCTTCAACACAGACACACCCGTGCTTGCTGGGGTCAACAGTCTCGAATTCATTTTTTCAAGGAACTCCAGGGCCAACTTGGTAATACCCGGAAACGGGGACGAACAGGTCAAGAGGTTTATGTCCTTGTGAAAATGAAGATTTCCCCAATGATCTTAATTTGTTACTGGTTACATGGTGTTTCGGAAATGTTCCTCACAGAGTGCATAGCCATGATTGGAAGTGGTGGTTCTCCCCTCATAGATCGTTAATATCTCCGGTTGAGCCCAAGTCGTTTACAACGAATGTGTCGGTGTAGCAGGGAAGGAGTTCCCCATCACAATCGAAGATAGAGCCATCCACAGCGTTTTCCCGTGACCGCTTTGCACTTTTCTTCTGTGCCAATGCTGCCACCTGAGTACATATGTAAGTCTTACAAGGGCAAGCAGTGGATGTTTATTACCTTGCGTTTCCTCTCTGATGACGCTTGTTTGGATGCACAAGTGGTAGTAGTTAATGTTGTTGGCACAGAAGGGTGAGAGTCTTGGTGAGAGTCCTCTGGGGAAGTCCTGGGATAAAAATAAGATTGCAAGAAGGGAAAAAAGGACGATACTCAGCCTCGAGGTCAGGTGGAGCATGACCCAATTGGACAGCAAGGTTCTCTTTTGCTTGCTGTATGAGGTTTTTATGCCCAGTCTCCATTGCATAGCCATAGGCTTCTTGATATTTATTTGTGGAGAGTGCACGGTCGATACGAGAGAGAACATATGCCCAATTACTACAAAACTCCCACTTTCTCTCGGCGGTCAACTTAGACCCGTGATCCCTCCAAGCCTGTGTGCAATTAATATTTATTCTTTTCTAAAGTTTTAGTGGTACTCTTTCATATGCTTCCTCTGCTTCTCTTGTCATTCCTTGTGCCTCATAATCGGCAGCTAGAGATTCAGCAAATTTACTTGCCAAACTAGATGAACCTGACATTAAGTGGGCAAGTACTTCTCTCAATGCTAGTCGCTGAATTATTTTAACTTCTTTTCTTTGGAGGAGGGATTCCAAGGCACACCACATCTTTACTGAGGTGTGAAACAGAGTCTAATGATTTCGAGATGGAGCGGGCTGTACTGTCAGTATCAATTTTTGAGAGGTTCTCTAGTTTTATTTTTTTTTTTTTGGGAGTAAATTTCGAAGTACAATGATTTAAGGATCAACCGGCAAAAGCAGCAACGTTTTGTATAACAGTAACAAGTTTCTTATCGGCAAATTTCTTTTTTTTAATTGAAATGGCCATATCACGTGCTGACTGAAAAAAGTATGAAAAGAGGCCAAAAAGTACAGGAGACACACCTGAATATCTGAAAGGGCTAGCTTGATTTGCTGTTTCTTTAAGTGCAGTATACAATTTAACTTGTATAAGTTAATGCAATCAAGAGAAGCCTCAATCACAGGTGCAGAGAGGGCCTGGAATAAAGTTAGAGATGGAAAGGGGAAGGCATTACAACATGAGACAAAACCGATTCTACTTCATCAAGTCGCCCTAGCTGCAGCATGCATTGTGCCGTACACACTGTGAGGCTTAGCGGTGCTTGCTCAGGACTCATTGACAAAGCTAAACATACGCATTAAATAAGGAAAGGAATAGAAGGAATGAACACACACCCATTTTAAAATGAGACACTGCCGTAGTTGTCTCTCCAAGGTCTCGGCAGATAGAGCCAAGAAGTTGAGTGTACTTTTGAAGTTTGATAACAGATACAGAAGCCTTCTTTCCAATCGCAAGAGCTTCAGTTAGCAACGTTTTTGCAACTAAAAGAGCTTGTTTGATAAGGTAAATGAGGAAAGGTAGGTACCCTTTAAATGCCCACTAAGAGCAATTGCATCCTGACCCATACAAGCAGTTAGTAATGCAAGGGCACAATTCTGCATACTAAAGTACAAGAGTTCAACATTTTGAGTTTTGCACAGGAAATGTTGTAATAGAACTTAACGAGTGCCGTCTTGGCCTTGAACAGCAAGTGATTGGGAGACCGCTTATCCTGGTAATGTGAACTTTAAATTGAATGAACATTATCCTATTTGTCTTTGTTGTTTTTATTGTACCATGGATAACGTATCATGTGCATTTTTTAGTTCTGCAAGAACATTTTCCACTGTATTTTTTTGGAGGTAAAGTCGTACAATATGCCTGCTCGCAGCATACCACGCTGAAAAATAAAACGTCATTAAGTGACAGCTTTATGATGTTGAAACCAGTGATTTCTCCAGTTCTCGACAGTTCCTCTCTTTTCCTTTTCCAGGACTCTATTTTCGCGTCGATTTCCGCCTCCAAGGGCCGTGGTGGCGTCGAAGAAAACGTCACCGGGCAACTCAAATCCACGTGATCTGCCGATTTGCCGCTTGACCTGCAACGACGGCGTGATGCAGTAGCCTCTCCATCCACCACTACCGGACAACCAGATGCCGTGCTGAGACCCCTCCCTGGGGAGGACATTTTTATAGATTTGTGATTTGGAGTGTCTGGGCAGGGAACTCCTGCCATCGTGAATTCACAGGGACTGAAGTTCCCTGCAGGTAGTTTCAAACATGTAGCTCACATGTCGTTCACATCTTCTTCTCAAAAAAAAAAAAAACCGTTGGGAAATGCAGGGTCCGTTTAACGAAGTGGACGACAAGGAAACTGGCGAAGAATCGACGACAGTGTATGTTAAGGTGCCGAACGGCATTGCGTTGGCAGTACTGTGCACTTACAGTATCGTCGACAGTGCGATGTTTTCAATGTGACAGATATCGACACTGTTTCCGAGACGTTCTGTGCTGTATTTTTCTTGTCTGGGTTTTGGTTGGAAGACGATGGGCCAGGCACTGTTGCCTTTTTTTCAACGTGTCCTCATCTTTGGCAGAGCAACCCGTTATGGACCCAAAAATTGTAATAATGAACCTGTTGGAACACACACTGGTTCAGGAACCTCTCATTCGTGTAAGTGTTTATTCTCAGCGGTGTTTCATTCTTACATTCCCAGTGGTGCCCAGGATTGCATTCCACTGAGCGTGGTAAGCGAGTTGCAGAATACAGGTGGCGATAAATCCTGCCAGGAAATGTTTTTTACGTTATCACAGAGTACAATACCAAGGAAAACTTTGTTGCCCTATGAACTTCAAGACCTTTCCTCGTGACACGCAGTACCTGAAGATAGCAGTATCTTCGCACCTCAGGTTGTCGAAGGTGGCTCTGGAGTTTCACAAAGTGCCTTCTCTTCATAAGGAATATGTCACACTTTCTTCATGGGATGTTTTACCCCTATTTTGGGAAAAGGTCAGTGCACCTTCAACTTTTCAGGATAATACACATTGCACTGTGCCATGTTTGCCTTCAACTGAACTAAAAATGCACACAGAAACAACCTGAACTGCGGCCGCTCAGCAAGCAATACCCAA
Source organism: Pelomyxa schiedti (assembly GCA_020536535.1). Lineage (NCBI taxonomy): Eukaryota > Evosea > Pelobiontida > Pelomyxidae > Pelomyxa > Pelomyxa schiedti. The sequence continues at coordinate 30,537 of JAHLWZ010000238.1, read as the reverse complement.
AGATAAATGTGATGATCCCTCTCAGACGCAAAGGCGGCTATTACATGTGGAATGTGGTTCTTGCCCTCTTCTTACTTACCCTATTGGGATTTTCCGCCGCCATTTTACCAGTCGAAGACATTTCTTCCCGACTTGCTATCCTGGGGACGTCTGTCTTGACAACTGTAACATTCAAGCAAATCGTTGCCCAAGAGCTCCCAAAGGTTAGAAATTGCGACCTGCTTTTAAGGACCCTAACATCCCTTTAGGTGAGCTATGTAACCAGCTTTGACCGCTACATACTGCTCGGCTTGTTTACGCAAATGATTCTTGTTGCCGAAGTATGCCTGGGCCAGCTGTGGGAAGACCTCGACGGGTACTTCTTCGCGACGGCAGCATGTTTCTGGACTGCCGCCACATTGTTCATTATATTCCGCTGGTTTGTGCTACCCTGATTCTCGTCATAGAACACATCACTTTCGTGAACTTGTTCCAGAGAAGGAACCCACATATTTCTGATGTTTTGAGTTTTCCGGAAGCAACTCTGAGAAACAAAAAAGCAAAGGAAAGTACCCTTCGCAAAACGAAATGCAAAACCGAGTTCAAGGCGCCTGGGGCTCCGCCAGCCACCAGCAACGGGTACAACAACAGCAACAGAGACTAGCCACCCAGCAAGAGGCGCAGTCACAACCACAACCACAACCAACCACACAAACACCCATTCAGAACACCACATGTGCGGTCACAGCCACATCAACCCCCACAGCAAAGGTTACGTACCAGGTGCAGTACCGCCAAAGTCCCAGTCAACAACAGCCTCAGCCTCAGCCTCAACAGCAACAGCAGCAACGCAGCGGGAAAGGGCGGGGCCGTTCGGCGAACAAGACCACGAGTGTATCGTCGTCTACGTATGGTCGTCCCATAAGGAGGCAGAAGATGGATTTCTTCATGAACGTCGGTGATCTACGGGAGGACCTGAGGTTGATTTTCCCGAACGGCGTTTACACTCTCGACTTGGTACGTAATCGCTCTCACCCTTTCAAATATTTGTTCTACTATGGATGCTAAATAGCAGGGAAAGTGTGAGGCCCTTGTTCAACAATACAATAACAACAAACAACATAAATGACCAACAATAACACAGATAAGATACGGCAAGAGATTTGCAACAACGAGGTCTTTCCCTCTCGGCGAGCCAGGGGACATAGTCACACTGTACAACAGTGCAAATCCTCGCGTGCAAGAGGTCAACATTAGGATTCTTGGAGCAGAGAGGCTCAACCTCCGCACAGCAGAGGACTTCAGGGCTTGGTCACTCAAGGAGGGCTGGTCTGAGCACCACATTGCGAAAAATGCACACCTACAAACAGAGTGGCAAACTTCCTATGAGCTTATTGGCCCACCAGCCCCTGTGCCATCATGCAATTCTGGCAATGTGATCCCACAACAGCACATGGACTTGCCTGGTCAGCAAACCAATTGCACTTCAACAACAGCAACAAGCTGTGGGAAAAGAAGGTAGCACTTGTCAATCCAAAGATAAGAAAACGGGAGTAAATAGTCACTGTTTGAAGACGTTACTAGAGCTGTAGCAAAGGAAACTGGGAGGTGCAAAAATGCAAAAATTTGTTGTGCCTCAAATGTACAAGTGCGTGCGAGTGAGTATTAAGTCATGTATATCACTGCTTGCTGAATGTAATTTTGACTTTCTTTGGTGAGCCAACGGGATCACCCTCAGTATGTTCTATTGGTATTGCCGGACTAACAGTGAGTGTGGCGGAGGCAAACTCAGAGTCAGCGGGCTTTGCTGCTCCCGATTAATTTCAATAGGTTATGAAGCTAAGAAAAAGGACGGCGCGAAAAAAACCTGGTACAGGGGCAGGGTGCTCAGTTAAATCAACGCCAACTGCTTCCATTTCCGCAGCTAATTGTTTACTTGGTTTCCAATAGTCATCCTTGTTATGTAGGGGAAAAAAAAAGGGGGTTGAGTAGCGACTAGACTCAACACAACAATAGGGGAAAGAAAAAAAAAAAGCACGGGGGTGTACTTGATCGTTCAATACAACAGGTGCATGCAGACACAATCCGCAACTCTGTACGCATTTGATACACGACTGACCCATCTCAGCCTCCGCCGACACAAACAAATTTCTTTGGTTTTTCTTCAAATTTGAATGGATTCCGGGGAATTGAGCTGCCACTTCTTGTCATCGACATCTAGTGGTCATGGGGAAGCTGAGGGCCCAATTGGGGGCATCACCCAGCGTCTCATGAATATCACACAGTGATCAGATCGCGTAACTCCCGTTTCAATTAAGAAGATCCATCCCAGAGTTCAACTTTTTTCTCCCTGGTGTTTCCAACGAAAAGAGAACAAAAAAAAAAAAAAAGAAAAGAAAATTAAAAAAGTGCGTAAAGCTGTCCGCTCGTCGACATGTCGGCGTCAGGTTTCTTTCTTTTTTTTTTTCCCTCGCTTTCACTTGTATTTCAACACTGACTGTGGCGTTTTTGTGTATTTTTTTTTCCCCCTTTTTTTTCCCTTTTGCAAAGGTACACAGCAAATTCCTATTGACATTGATATTGGTCTCGACATCGCCCCCCCTGATGTTCTTTCCGACGACCCTTTTTTCACGTCCATTCCACCCCCGCCACTGCCTACTACTCCGACTCCCACCGTTGACCATGTCTCCGCCAGCGGCGGGCCCAAGGCAATAACCGCCTGCTCTCCTTCGTCCTCTTCGTCTTCGTCTTTGCTGGATAATGCTCAGCCAAAGCACGAAGTGGCGCCGAGCCCTGGTGGCTATGTCATTGCTGCACTGCCTTCGGGATGGGCGGAGAAAATTGACCCTGCTACATCGAGAAAGTACTACGCAAACAAGGAGCTGAGGTTCACTCAGTGGATATGGCCGAGCCCCAGCGATGTGGTATGTGCCACACTGTTTGTTGCTATCTTTGCGATTTTTTGTTCATTTTTTATTTATTTAATTTCTCTCAGCCCCCGCCACTTCCTACTGGTTGGGAACAAAAAGTGGATCCCATTTCAGGAAAGTTGTATTTTGTAAACAGCTCTAAATCCAAGTCACAATGGGGACGTCCAGGTTTCACAGTAAGTTCCCTGTGACCATACTGCACTTTCAGCTTAGCATATTTAATTACTTCAACAGCGACCTACATCAACCCCAGCTGTTGGGCCAGACTGGAGAGAGTGTCAAGATGCATTTGGAAAAGTATATTACCACAACCGTACCACTAAAGAAGTGAGAAGAAGTAAGCCTGAGAACCAATCACACCCTACCACACAACCATCCACACCAACCCACGCAACACCATCAAATATATCAGCACCTCCAATGATTATACCACCGGCGGTACAATCACCAACCATTGTCTTACCATCTGCGTCACCCTCCTATTCCAGACGATCCGCCTCAGTATCAGTGCACGCGGGGCCAGGTGTAATACCGGGAACAGGGGTAATACCGATTACAGCTCGTCTGTTGGTTCCAGGATCCCCAAATACCTCAGGGACCACAACATCCACTCCATCCACACCAACAACACCAGAAAATCAGACACTGCTCGAGCCAGATTCACCTCCATCACACACCCGTAACAGGTCTCTGTCGTCAGGATCTTCCAAAGGCCAACCACCTACAACTCCAATCCAACTAACTCCACATTCCTCAGCACCGGAGGTCTCACCCAAAAAGTCACACCACAAGTTCTCCCTATTCAGTAGATCAAAGAAAAACAAAGACAAAGACAAAGAAAAGGAAAAGGAAAAAGACAGCAAAGACCGGGACAAGGCCGCACCATCACCACCACTTCCCGAAGAATCTTCACACCACTCATCAAGCCATTCCTCACACCACACCGGCTCCTCACCATCCCGCTCCAGCACATCCCGGAGTCCCGGGACACCCACATCAACACTTTCACAGGCAACTGCACCAGTATTCGCCACATCACCAACATCAAGCTCACCAAGCACAAGTACAAGCACAAACTCACAACTCTCTGAGCTTGACATTGCCAACCTTCCTCCTCACCTTGCTTTTGCATCTCTACCCGCGGCTTACACCCGTGGGAGCCGTATGTCTCTCCCTCCTGGTCTATTGCGAAGAGTGTAAAAAAAATGCTAACTATGTTGTGCACACGGTTTTTTTCTTCCATTTGGTTATTTCGAATAAATAACAGACCAGAACGCTGTCATTTTCGTTATCGTCGCTCAGGATCCGCGGTATGGGTTCCGCCATGACCCAAAAATTCGCTTTTGTGGAAAAAAGAGGAAGGGGTGAGACAGAACGCCAATTTGGGGCGAATCTGATAAAACAATTTTTTCCCGAAACTTGTGTGCAGGGTTTTAGAGCTGGGAGGCCTCTGTTCGGACCAAAGGCCCAACGTGTTGTCGAAGGAGCTTACTATTGGTTGTACTATCTGAATCCGGTCTCTTCTTCCATCCTCAACGAAAAAAAAAACCGGTTATGCTGGTTTCGTGCCCAGGCTTTTTCAGTCTAAAAAACGAATTTGAAGGGCAGGTGGTATGTCACCGGTGGTGCCGTTGGCTGTGCGGCGAGTCGGTGCAACAACAAATGGGATATAGGAAGAGAAAGGTTAAAGTCATCCCGTCCACCAAAAACCTACCTGCGCACAACACAACCAAGAAGAAAATCACTAGAAGGTGCTCGACAGAAACACAAGGAGCAACGTGAGGTAGCCAAAACAAAAAAAACAAAAAAAAAAGTGGGGGCTGCTTGTGGGGCAAAAAAAAAAAAAAAACAGCTGGGGGTGGGGAGGAAAAAAAATGAGGTGGGTGGAGGAAGAAAAACAAGCTGGGGGGTGTGGGGGCAACAAAAAAAAGAAAAGGCTTGGACGGGAGGGGTGCCGAGAAGTGAGGTGGGAAGGGGTGGCCGGTCCCCTGCTTGTCCCCTCTCCCCTTGGGAAGGCATGGTGCTCAGGCGAGGTCAGGAGTGTGGCTTGGAGCCAGAAAAATCGATTGCAAAAAACAATTTTTTCTGAAAAAAGGTGGAGGGCGTTGAATGAAGACGACACTATCTACCGAGATGTTTGGAGCATGCACGGTCGGTCGCATGCCTTCTATTCCACCACCGCCATGGGACATAAACACTTCCACCAGCGACGGCAAAACCATGTTGCACGTCGCTGTTGAAAGCAACCGCGCTGCCTTGGTGAGTCAACTGCTGCAAGTTGGGGCGCCGCCGCGACAGCCTCCAATAGACCCAAACGCAACCACAAGCCTGGGCCACACACCACTGAGTGTAGCATGTAGGTGTGGTTTTCCTAACATCGTGAGGATACTGGTGAGGAACAGTGCAGTGGACGTGAATAAGGACTGGCCACTTCACGTGGCTTGCCTTTGTGATGAAAGAGATGTTGTTGCTGAGATGCTGGAGTGCCCGCGCGTGGATGTGAATGCTGTGTCGACATCAAGAGATCATGAGGGTAAAACACCTCTTCATGTGGCGTGTGATCTGGGCAGGACTGACATTGTAAAGAAGTTGCTCGGTGCTCCTGGAATCAATGTCAATATCAAGACCAAAAAGTTGCTCAGAGGTCAAACTGCCCTTGATATTGCAACAAAAAAGGGTTATAAAGCAATATGCGAGTTGCTAATCAATAAAACTCGATACTTCAAGACACCGACACCGACACCGACACCGACACCGACACCAACACCAACACCAACACCAACACCAACACCAACACCAACACCAACACCAACGCCAACACCAAAACTAAAACTAACATCAACACCAATATCAACACCCACACCAATATCAACACCCTCACCAGCATCAGCATCAGCATCAGCATCAGCATCAGCATCAGCAGCAACTGTATCAACACAGCAAACACGGGGTGCAGCAGCTAAAAAAAGTAACTTTAAGAGACGTATAGCTGATGACCGTGGATGTGTGTGCTTTCCCCTGCGACTGGCTCCTTATGCACTCCTTGTGGAGTTGTTCATTAGGGCTTCTGGTATAAAATTCGTCAAAAGGGTTGTTGTGCCAGAGACTGATATTGATTCTCCTGCTGACAAAAGTTGCACCACTTCAAATGAGGGGAGAAGTGCAACTGGGCACAACTGGAATAAAAGCAAGGAGTTTGACTTCGCAGTTGCTGTGCTGGATCTAGGGGAAGAGCCAACATATGATTTAGCAAAAAAGAAGGTGGGACTGGACCAAACTAGTGTGAACAACATACAGCCATCCGCTTCACTTTGCATTGCCGTTGTCTTTGTTGATGGATACAAGCCCCGGGATATTGAAGACGGTTCTTTGGTGGTGACCTTGAGAAGTGTTATTTGTGCGGACCTGATCAGCAGCACATTCATGGCAATGAACATCCGCAGTTCATTCTCTAATTTGGCTGCAATGATGCCACGCCCGGAGGCTTTGACTGATGCTATGACTGCACAGCAGGATTCATTCCCCACACCAAGTGGAGAGCGTTACAGTGGTTTGGCACCTTGGTTTGTGTATATTTTTTATGAAGCCATTCAAGCAGCAGTTCCTGGGTGGAAATTTGTGCACTACTTTACTCCACTGAATATGACTCTGACCTCTCACAGCTATCTCCCTCAGATTTCTGTGATGTCTGGAGTCAATGGAATTCCCGTTCCTAGAGATTCTGTGAACTTAGGTTCTTTGGACTTGAGGTGGCTTCCAAAGCTTCAGAATGAGAAAATACTTGTCAAAGATACCTTTGACAACTATGAGGTTGTCCGCAATGAGTTCATTGACATCACCGAGGCGTTTTACCTTACTTTGGCGCTTGCTCTTAAAGGAAGAATTCTTCCAGAACCAGAAACTCCTTTGAAAAATAATTCCTCTTATAGTCCCGTTCTACAGGAAATGGCGGCAAAGCCATCCATAGCGGCACCAAAATTACCATCTCCACATCCAGATGTGAGGCAGACAACACTCCCAACACCTCTTCCAGTTGCACCACAAGAATCAGAGGCATTTTTGAAAAGCCCAGAGACAAGTTCTGAATCCCACTCAGTTCTTATTGATACAGATACTCCGACCCAGCAGGCACAGCCTCATTTACAGCCACAGCCGCAACCGCAACCGCAAACACAACCGCACACACAGCCACAGACGCAACCGCAACCGCAACTGCAACCGCAAACGCAACCGCAACTGCAACCGCAAACGCAACCGCAACTGCAACCGCAAACGCAACCGCAACTGCAACCGCAAACGCAACCGCAAACACAACCGCAAACGCAACCGCAACTGCAACCGCAAACGCAACCGCAAACACAGCCACAAACGCAAACGCAACCGCAACCGCAAACACAAACACAAACTCAGACACTACCAGAAACACAGGTGCAACCGCAGCCACAGCCACAGACCCACACACAGCCAGAACCAGAACCACCACAAGAGCAACCTAAACCACAACCACAACAACCACTACAGCCATTTCCGATTAATTCAGCTGACATTGAACAAGTGTGCTCATGGCTTGGCTCTGTTGGCGCTGATGATGACTGTCTAAAGCGCATCAGACTCAACAAGTTACGGGGGAGAACACTTGCCAATTGCACCAAAGAGCAACTGTGCGACCTTGGGTTTGCATTTGGAGATGCTTCATTCATTATTGATGAAGTACACTCAATTTTGGAGAGTCAGCAACAGCTACAACACACCAGGTTCACTTATATTCTTTTACTGTTGGCTAATTATGCTCTCACATCTCAGCAAATGCATAGAGCCCACAACAGAATTGCTGGCACAGCAAATAGGTTTTTGGTTTTCCTCGCAACAAAACTCACTGTGGACCCAGGAGGAGCAAGATCCCTCTGCAGTGAGATGGGCTACAAGTGTTTCGCATTCATTGTTAGCAATGAAGCTTATGGGCAGTTTTCTCTCAAAAATACTATCAATGATGGGGACTGTGTTGCTAAGGTTACATTCACACATTTCTTTTAATAACACTAATTCTTGTTTCTCCTTGTCAGTTCTTGAAGAACACCTGCCGTTTTGAAGTTGTTGTGCAGACAAATATCCACAATCTCCAAGAGTTCGCGATAAGTCTGGAGTTATTCAAATCGACACTGAAAGAACAAAAGAAAGCAAGAAACAAGGTACCTTGTTATTTATTGCGTTCTCGAAAGCGCGCACTCACTTCATCACCAGGTTGCAAGTGTGTTTTACTTTGCTGGACACGGGAGGCAACTCAAAGGTCACAACTTCCTCATCATGACCGCCGATGGCTCGGCATTCACTGAAACCAACTTCTATCTCATGAAATCCAAAGCACCAATGCTGGGAGATGTGCTGGATGGGATCAAGAAACACTCGGACCTCACAATTGGGATCCTGGATGCTTGCCGTTCAGCTGACCCCGATGACTCTGATGAATTAAGGGTTTCTCCTACCGCTTGACTTATTATGTTACAACGCACCCCATCTATTCCCCTCATAAAAGATAAAGCGTTATCAAATGAAATCGGGCAGACTACCTGACCACCAATCACACAGACACGTGGATTTGGATCAACCGGAATGCATCTAACAAAGGAGGATTTCCCTGCTGGATGCATTGTGATTTACCCAACAAGCCCTGGTTTCACAGTTCAGAATCATTGTTTCCAAAAGTAACAATCAAACAGGGAAGACAACGTTGGATGCATGTAAATTGCCAAACCGGAAACATAATGGGTTCTTCACTGGGTGCTTCCTTGAAGGTTTCCTTCCACCTCACTTCCTGTGTCTTACACTCATCACTGACATGTTTTGCAGTTGCTGAAAGGGCAGTGCCAGGTACATCGTTCAGTGACATTATTGATGATACTATGCTGATGGTTCAGTCTCTTTCCAATGGTGACCAGTCCCCAACACTCTCAAAGAATGTCGGAACACGTTTCGCTCTGTTCTAATCCAATAGATTCCATTATTTTTTTCTTTTCCTAGAGGAAACATTACCACAACAACATTTTCATTGCCAAAAATACACGGTAGGCATGTGTGCAATGAGAACAAAGTGCTGAGAAAAACATGTAGGGATGGTGTGGTGAAGTTGAACTGGGGCGAATGGTGTCCCGTCTAAAGGTACACAAGACACGTCATTCTTCCCGCATTCTCAGTCGTGGGTGTGGGCACCCACGAAGCGCGTGAGAACATCAAGTACCACGGGGTCATCAGTCAGCTTCATTACGCAGGGTGGGTCCCGGCATAACTCCTGGACAGTAGGAGAGTACCGTTTCAGTAAAAACCTAGCTATGGGTGTGTGCGCGTCAGCGCAGGCTCGGCGGATGCACGCCACAGCTTGCGATTGGGCAATTTCGGGGTAGTTGACAGATACCCACTGGATAGCTGCCAGGTTCCTGTTGCTGGTGAAAATTTCTAGTGGGGTGCATGGGCCTTTCCCGGGCTCTTCGGCGGCGGCGGGGAGTTGTAAATCGGTCGGGGTAATGTAGCCCTTTGCAAGGAACCATTTCAGTACATCCAGGTACCCGTTCTCACAAAACAGGCGAAATACTTTGTTTTGAGCATCGTGAAGGCTAGATACGGGATCAAGATTGCGTTCCTCAAAAAGCCACTGAAGGAAAGGTATTGTATTTTTTTCCCGAGCGCAGTTAGTAACGCTGTGCAAGAGCACACTTGGTTCTACCTTCATGAGTGGGGGATACTTTGTGGTTACCCACTTGACAGTATCAACATTTCCCCATATGAACATCAAATGAAGGGGATGTGCTAGTCCCCAGCCAGTTGGGTCCAAGGGACCATATTTTGTCTCCAGATATTTGGCAATTTCCAAGAAACCGTTTTGCAAGCTTGCCACGAAGGGAAACCAAACGGAGGAAGAATCAAAAGACACTTTTTCACATAGCAACTTGACTGAATCAATGTGCCCATTGCTGCATGCTGGCTTCAAGAGCTCATCGCAGCTACGAGGAAAAGTATCACATAGCCACTCCACGAAATCGGGATGACTTGTATTGGCAATTTGAATGAAGTACGAACTCGCTGATCTCCAGGGATACTCAAACTTGGCTGTAAACCACTTGACCATTTGGAGGCTTCCAGTCTTCATGATGCCACAAAGAATCTCCCATGTGTCATTTTGATCAACTTCAAACTGGGTGCAGAACCACTCAGCGAATGCAAGGTTCCCTGTCTCAAAAACCTGCCTGAGAAGAGATGCAAAATACTTGGTGAAGTTGTTTCGTGTCAGTCCATAAGTAGATACTAGCCACTGAAACATATCCAAGTAACCACGCTCAATGGTCCCCTTTATAGCTGGGTCGCTCCGGATGACATGATCTGCCATCAACCCATATTTTTCAACAAGAAACTTGCACACCTCCATCTGTCCTCGGTGGCAGGAAGTAACAAAGGCAGAAGCCATTTCTTCACTAGAGACTGGGAACTTGGAGACCACCCACCTGACGTAGTCCATACGACCATTCACGCACGAATAGATCAGAAGCACGAAACAGCGTGAAGCTGTCCCAGATTCAACTGGCGTTTCATCTTCCGGAAAATGGGAAAGAATCCACTCTGGCACCCGTCGGCAACCAAAGATAGCACAAAACCTTAACACACAGCCATTGGTAAGTGCCATTGCTTTTTTCCCAGCCAAGGCGACCAACCTATTGTCAAGAACCCGGAAGTTAGTAAAACCGCCGCATAACTAGGTACTAAAAAAAACCTCATTACAAAAGGGGAAGAAAAAGTAACAGCACGGGAAAAAGGCTTCTGCAATATGTAAGAGCGTCCCAAGGTTCTGCTCATCTTGGTCTTCTAAGTATTCATCCACTGAGTTCCAGGGGATGAGGCACGTGTGTGGTAACAGTGCCACACTCCACAAGACCTTTGAGGCACAAACAACCCAGGCAGTAGTTCCGGTTCCGGAGTAGGCTCCATCCCTTTTCCTGATCATTCCGCGAAGTTGACCCTTCAAGAGAGAAGGAGGAACACTGGCCAAAATACGCACACTCTGCTTCTGAGTTGGTGCGTTTGCAGGATATGAGGAGTTGATTGAGATTTCCCCGTGAAGGATTATCATTTTCGATCTCCATCCCCATTCTTTTCTTTCCCCGTGATGAGCAAGAAGGCCGTGCCCGAGTGGTTGCTCTCCACCTCGCCAGCGAGCACACCCACACCCACACCGCCCAGGCCCAGCCTCCCCGCGTGGCTCACTTCCAAGTCGCCGCCTGCTCCCGCAGCCACGCCCCCGCCCTCTCCTCAGGCTGCCCCTGTCGTTTCCCCCCCACCGTCTTCGCCCTCGCCCCTTGCTGCTCCACGCGCCCCCGCGCCGCCCCCTCTGCCCCCGCCCCCGCTCCCGCCTCCGGCGTCGCCCTCGCCGCCTGTCTCCCGCAGCGGCAATGTCGCGCCGCCACAGAGCGGCGCCCAATCCGCCCCGCAGTCGCCGCCTCAGCCCCGCCCCCCGTGGCTGACGGCATCGCCCGCCCCGGCGCCCGCGTGCCCCGCCGTCAGCCGCTATGATTGGCCCAGAGGCGGGGGGGCGACTGGGGCTCCGCCTCAGCAGATTTTGTATCAGAGTCCTGGTGCACTTCCGGGGCGCGGCCCTGCTGCCGCTTTGGCATTTCACCCCGGAAGTCCAGTTCAAAGTCAAATACAAATTACAATGCCTGCAACTGCACGGCAGGATGTCGGCGGATATTCGCAGCAGTATTCCATGCAAAACTACCAATCCCATAATATTGAGAACGCGGCAGAACCTACTGTTGGCCCTGCCTTGAGGAATCAGTATCAACATTTCAACCAGTCCTATCAGGGGCAATCCAGCAGTTTTCCAGTCACTGCAGGAACAACTTTTTTTTATCAGCCACCGCCACTTGAATCTTCGTATGGAGCGCCCCAGTCGAGTAATTCTCAATGTAGAACTGAAAATTCTGTTCACACCTCGACCAACATGTACATTCCACCACCACCTGTTGAGAGAGACAGTCATGTGGATTTTGGGGGTGCTACTTCCAATTCCGTGTTGCCACCTTCTCAAGTGCCCACAATGTTGACAGGATATTCTTACCACAGGGATGACCATCCAACACACGCATGGAGCTCGGTTGACATGCCGAAAAAACTTCCACCCACCACTGCACGGAACAGCTTCTGTAATGCTACTCCGGAGCACCGCTCATCACCAAATTCGCCACAAGATTATATTGGTAGAGATACACCACAAAACACTTTAAACAATTCCACTGAGAGACGCAGTTTTGTGGCACCTGTGTGCAAAGAGAAAATTACAAACAATGACCTTCATGGAGTTGCCAGTAATGGTTGCGCCAATCAACAAACCGAAATTGACACCCAAGAGCACCCGCCTGAACCAGAGGACCAGTGGTGCTGTGTCTGCGAACAACTGAGATCGGATTCTATGCTTATTGTACTCACTACTTTCTTCATGCCACTTTCTTTGCATAACTGAATGAGGTTTTTGATGCAGTGTGAAGGTTGCTACGCATTGTGTCACCCCAAATGTGCGCCGAGACCTTTCCCAAAACCCTGGACATGCTTCAAGTGTTTCAAGTATACTTTCTCTTCCGAAGAAAGAAATTTTAATTTACTCCGATACTAGGTGTGAGGGTTGTTCTTTCATTGGATCGAAAACCATGAAGTCAGACACCTCAAAGCTTCCCTTGTGCATCAATGTGCTTGACCCTCCTTTTTGGAAACATGGTGACTCTTCTTTAGTGTACCAATTTTACTCCTGGTGCTCCATGTAAAATATGTAGCCAACCGATTGGAAGTAAAGCTTCATCTGTTTGCTGCACTACCTGCAGTTTATGGGTTCACATTGTGTATGTTCTCCATTGTTTAACTACTTTCCAAACATTGCCACCAGTTGCACGTCAGCAATGAAGAAACAATGCAAAACATGTGAGGCTCTACTAAACTCTCAGTCTCTTACACAGTGTCAAACTTCGGGTAATCCATCTTCATGTATGTTACCTGTAAATCGGGGTACTTTTTTTCATTCTCCACCAGCAAGTTCCAGCAGTTCGATTCCCACTCCTAAAATACCTGTGCCACTCATAGAACCCTTCCCATTACCGTGCCGTTTCCCAACAACTAGAACACAGACAACAGTTGGTTCCATCCCTTCATCAATCTGGAAGAAACACTTTCCAGTACAACCACCCAGGCACCCACTTAAGCAACATGATAGACACTACAATTCTCTGGACACTCTCCACCTGCAGTCCCGACGCACATCAATATATATCCCACCACAACCAATACAACCTCTTAGCCAGGTACCATTGTCTGACCCTCAAAATTCAAACTCGATTGCTCCTACTTCCCCAAGCATTACAATTACATCACCCAATAAACCCGAGCAACAACTCCCGATTTTGTCCGAGTCAAGCCCTGCAAGTCATTTTACTCCCAAAATGAGAATGGTTACACTAACAGACTTGATACAATCTGGCCTGATCGCACCTGGGGAACAGGTGTCACTCTTCATGTTATTATTATTCCCCAACTAAATACTTTGTAAGGTTTCTTTTGTGTACTTAGGAAAAGGGCACCCAGGAGTTATAACTGCCAAGTAAAACATCTGAAACAGGTTTTGGCACCACATAATTAACCTAAAACTAGAGGAGCTATTGAAAGCGACGGCAAACTCTACCTTACACCAACAGCGTGGTCTATGGCAATTAGGAAAAACTCCCATAGTGGCTGGCCTGCGTGTGTACCTTTTCAATTTTGAAAAATGGGTAACCTTCTGTTGTAGAGTAAGAACCTCTGCTGGGACAAGACTTTCAGATCTCAAAGCTAAATTTCTTGCTACGAATTGTGGGGAGGTAACAATGTGTACACTGGGTCTTTTCATAACAATCTCGCAGTCCCACCAGGCACCACGGAAACGTATCCGAAAGAGGTCCGCACGTAAGACCATTGAGAAACACACAACAGATATACGCACAATAGATACACATGCAGCAGAGCAACATACAATAGAGGCACGTGTAGCAGAGTTAGCAGAGTTACATGTAATAAAGACACCTACAGCAGAGCCACAGGCAATCAAGGAAAACACAACAGAGGAAAATACCGCCGAGAAACTTCTAACAGAGGTCATTCCAGAAGTAGATAACAAGCTGGCACCACCACATAATTCCACACGAGTACACCACCCACATAAAAGAAGAAGTCTAACACAAAGTCATCCAAATGAAACTACACCAAGTTCCCCTCCCTCAGAGCTCGTTCCACCTTCACCAGATTCACGTGAGGAATATGCAACATCATCAGATTCAGAATATCTTTCCTCGAGCACTGAGTCATCTCTAAGTGAGTCTAAACTAGAAAGTGATGATAGTGAAGGAACTGTCTACGACTATACCTCAAGTGAACCAGATGAAGAAGAGGAAATGCTTTCCGAAGAGTCCAGAAGTGAGAAAGATAATGGTGAAGTACTATCGCCACTTGCTTCCCGACCAACGAACAAAAACTCGACTGGGGGATACTTAAAGCAAGACAAAATAGCAATATTGTATCATAATGTCTCACTTAAACTTGGAAAATTCCGTTTAACGATCTTCCAACAGGTTGATATCTCAAAACTCAAATTATGTAGTCTATGTGGAATAACTATAAGATACCAAGAAGCTCTGGCATGCGTTCAATGTGGAGAGCTATATCACTTCTTTTGTTTGCATTTCACTCAAATTCCTCCAAATTATATACATTCTTCCTGGAGGTTTTACTTTCATTGTTATTCTGAATCTCATCTCTACTTGGAAAGGTGTATATCTTGCCGTCCTTGTGCGTCACCTCAGTGTGAAAACCCTAATGACGAGCACTATGTAGCGTGTTCCGATTGTGGTCTATTGTATAAACATCATCTTTTCTTTCAATTTCGAACAAATAAAAGGTTTCATGGCGAGTGTGGACTGCGAGAGCTGAACTCCATCTCCAGTAAAGTCGGTTCACGGGATTTACAGACTAAAAGAATATGTTGCAATTGCTTTGAGGTTGCCCAGCCCAAGATCTATACTCACTGACGAAATCCTAGCAACTTTCTCCCAAAGAAATGCCTGACAACGGAGATTCTATCAATTCGTGCTCGGTAACATTCTTTTTTCCCCAAAATGTGAAGTTGATTCCTCCAAGTGTCTGGAAGCAACAGATACCTCCGATTTAAGAGTTTGTGCACTGTGCTTGGCTCATGAATCACCTCAGGTACACCCTGTAGTCACTCTTCTCCATTGACGCAAACTGTCAGGAATTTGGATGGCTTCTTCCAGTTGGCACAGATGTATGGGTGCACTCAGAGTGCGTTAGGATGTCTCCTCTTGTCACTCTCACTTCGTCCGGGATGCAAGGGGTTTTCCCTGCCATTTCATATGCAAGAATGAAGGTACTTCATCACCATTAGCTGCATTAATCACAGTGCTTCTTCAGTTATGTTTTGTATGCTGGAAAGAAGGGGCTTCCATAACTTGCAGTATGAAGGGGTACACTTATTTGAACAATTTTCTCCAATTCACACCTCGAAAGGTGCTGGCGGCACTACCATTTGAACTGCGCCATAAAAGCTGGTAATTTAATGGATCTATCAGAACGGGCAATGTACTGCAAGTACCATGATGTCAAGGCTTTAAAAAATAAAGATTCAGCCATAATGCTTGATCTAGCCTATAGATCAAGCCTGCATATTTTAGATGAGAATTTATGCTTACCAGTACTAAATTCATTGCTAATTTTTATGATGGTGACTGTTCCATATATAGACACTGAATCAAGTCCCTGTGAGAATAGGAACTAGCATTACTGTATTAGAACTGGGAAAAAATGAGCCACCTCACATTGGTTACAAATGTGTCAAGTAGGCCACTCTATCCAATCAATCATCTGTAATATTATTCAGGTCTTTTTGGCCCTGTGACGGAGAACGTGCCAACACACAACTTTGCTACGAGTGTGAAATTGTGGACACAGCTCCAAGTCTTAAAGGCCCTCTTTACAAAGTTGCTTTTTATGATCGTTTTGATAAGTAACCCATTCTAAAGATTAAAATTGGTGAAGATACCCATGTACTTCACAGTGCAGTTGAAGCAAGGCAATACATTTTAACCAAAGCCAATTTACAAGTTGAAACCGCAGTTGTATCTTCTTTGGACCACTGTGGACAATTTTTTGGTTTTTCACACCCTTGGATAGTAGCAGCTGTACGACCTCGTGATATTTCTTTAAATGCCTGACCATCGTGCAGAGACAAAAGGGTGAAGAAATACACAATAGTAATAGTTGTGCTAGAATTCTTCCCTATACGAGAAAGTCTGCTCTACACGCACATTCACGCGCTCAGGCTGTAATTCCAGGCAACCTTACCACCACTGCAAGCAACACAATTGTAGGATACCTTCCTACAGGACGGCGTACTGAGACGACCTTATCGCAGTATACTTTTCATTCCAATGGAACATTAAATGTTACCAATGTAACTCCATTTTCTAAAACACTCAACTGGAAAGGGAATCGAACACTACTTACTTCCTCTGCGTAGATTCCCGCCAAGTCCTTTAAGAAAAAACTACAAGCCACCAACCCGTATCTCTCTGTGAAGAAATCCTTAATTCAAGGATGGGGTAAATTCACAATAGGTCTTCCCGATGTGTATTGACTTTCTACAGGCGTATTTACTTCCACCAGTATCGATCCTGTATCGGCTCCACTCCCAAAGAAAAACCAAATCCCTTTTTTTATATGTACTTCAGGGTACAATCTTGCTGGAGTATGTTGGAGAACTGATTAGGCCAAATATCGCTGAGATTCGAGAAGCTCGATACAGAAGAAAAGGAATTGGAGACTACATGTTCAAGTTGCACACTTCGCTGATGTTTGCAACTAATCACTCCCGTAGGTTGGACGATAATACAATCGTGGATGCTACTATGAAGGGCGGGAAGGCCCGTTTCGCGAATCACAGTTGTAATGTAACCTTCCGTTAACCCACATTTATAACAAACCTGATTGATCTAATCGTATCTTTCACAGCCCAATGCATTCACACAAATCATTACGGTGGAGGGGAAAAAGAAGATAGTGCTGATATCGAAACAAACAATAAGGGAGGGCGAAGAAGTGGTCTACGACTATAAATTCCCCATCGAGGAAGGAACAAAGGTTCCTTGTCACTGTGGTGCCAGAAATTGTGTTGGTCACATGAATTGAAAGAAAAAAACCAATTTGGTTGCATAACTTCGATTTTTCCTTACTTTCAGAATGACCCACTGGACAACAAAATGGTTTGGCTTTAAGAAGAGCCGGTTTTGCAGAGAATAGGGCGCAAGTTGGCGAACATAACTGGTGGGAATAAGAGAAAGTTATAACACAGGCTAAGCATACCAGCAACCATTTCCTTGATTCCGAACTTGGGGCGCCAGTCCCAATCCCTCTGGGCATTGGTATCATCAAGGCTGTGTGGCCAAGACTCTGCAATCTTTTGGCGGATGGGGCATGGAGAGTAGGTAACCCTTTGGAAAGGTAAGGAAGAGAGGACGGTTGGTAAAGGTTACTTGAAGTCGGGAATCTCCTTCTTGATTTCAACTTCAAGCTGCTTTGGTGTCATGCAGAATCCATTTACGTTGTAAACACATTGGGTGAGCCTCTCGCGGGGAGCAGCAAGGAGATTGTGAGTAGCAAGAATGCAATCATCCATGTACATGAATGGAAGGGGTGTGTCCTCTACACACCATTAGGGTTTGTTTTTTTTGGACTGCCAACCTTGGAGTGGGCACACATAGGGCTTGTTCTGAAGAGCAAAGTAAAACATCTCAGTGGCATAGTCAGTTGTGCCACCGCTTGGACAAACAGCCCAAGAGATGATTCCAGGGTACCTCAGTGACCTGAAGTCAACCCCGAACTTGCGGAAGTAGTAAGACCCGAGCATCTCAAGGTAGACCTTGGAGATACCTGAACAGGTAAGAACAAAAAAATACCCAATAAAGTGTCTACCGTAAATTGAGGTTGGGCGGAGCACACAAACATCAGGTGTAAGGTCCTTTGGAAGAGAATCTGGGCCAAAAGCAGCAATGCTAGAGGGAGCAAGGATACGGACTCTATGGGATAGATGAATTGGAATTCCACAAAGGACAAAGAGCAAACCCGTGGACCCTTGCGGCCTCAAGAGCATTCATAGCACCAACGATGTTAACATCCATGCATTTCTGGGGGTTGGCCTCACCTGGATAGCTGTTGGAAAAAAGTCATAGATAACCTTAAGGCCATACCACTTGCACTGAGAAGTGCAGCATTGTGGATCAACCAGGTGACTCTCTTGTTCACCATTGCAGCGTTCAGTGACTCCTTATCCATGCAATTGAGGTACATGAATGGCTCCATGGTTCCTTGAAGGGAAACACGAATGAGACAAAAAAAAAAAAGAAAACTTTCAACTACGCTTCCAAAACACACAGACGCGAAAAAAAAAAAAAACATACCAGGCTCGCGTGGCTTGATAACATCAGAGGCAGTCACGTTCTCAGTGCCGTACAACTTGCGCAAATAGGGGATGAGTTCAGTGCCGATCTGACCCAATGCGCCCGTAATGAAGATGTTGGGGCCGGTGGTTGTCGCAGTTGTCGTTGGTGTGCTCGTGGCCATCTCTGACTTTGTTGTTGGGGTTTTTGTTTTTTTTATGTAAAAAGAAATCTTGAACAACTTGTCAAGAGGTTTTTGCCTTTAAACGAAAAAAAATTGTGGAACGAGATGAAATTGAACTCGTTTAAATTTTTGTTTCTTTCACTGTGCCTGCGTTCAGTTGCTTTTTCTTTTTTTTTTCCCTTACACTTCACCACACGAGGCCTTGTGCTTTTTCCAGTCTCGAGCTGTTTTGTTTGGGTTAGAACACTCGAAAATAATTGGCATTGAGACAAGGATTTTGCATACTTTGGCACTCTCTGGAACAGTATCTGGCTAACTTGCAGCGAGCACAACGGAATGGAGCGGGCTCACCACAAACACAGCAAATATATAGGCGATATACTTGTCCATCAGCTCCCTCTAAGTGGTTGTTAGTGTTGTTTTGCTTGTGAATTATCATACTTAGTTACCTTTCCTTGGGGTGCGGATAGAGTCATTTATTCCTTCAACGTTACGGGCAATCTCCACTGCAAGAAACTGTATTCTTGGAGCTAAACAAACGCAAAACAAAACAGTACAAACAACACAGGCACTGCGTTGGTGAGGTAAATTTATATCAAAATTAAAAAAACATATTAAGCAAAGGGAAGGAAAATGACCTATTGTTGTATTTTCCTGGCTGTAGCCCTTAGTTGGGTCGAGTCGAAGAAGTGTCCCCATGTTGTAATCCTCAATTACATTTTCGAATTGCATGCAAAATGGTCGCCACAGATTTTTGCTTTCAAGTGATTTTATTACGTCCTCAGTAATGAAACCGGGAACGGTTCCCCACACACCCAGAACACCACCTGCACCAGGGCCAGCAAAATGAGCCTTGAATTTTACGTATATTTGCTGATCATGTCTAAGGTAAGTTAACCAAGAGGGTAATTGGCAAAATAACAGCAAAAGAAAAAAAACAAAAAAAATACCCTCCAGACAAATCAATAGAAGCATTGACGGGTACCCCTCGCAAAAACTCCTAAACCGTAATGAGAACAAAACAACACGCAAACGAAGGGGAAAAAAACAAAAGAAAAACAAAAAAAAAAAAAGCACTTCGTGTTTTTCGGCATAGTGAAAGGCTCTCTTTGCCCAAGAGGCTTCCAGTCCCTCAAGATTGTGACAATACTCGTCCGCCTTTCGCTCGATGTGCTTGGGTACCGCCCGTATTGACGCCATCTCCCACAATCAAGTGCACTTTGTTGCTTTAATTTGCGGAAATTCGTCCCTGGGTTGGTCCTCGGACTTGTTCCTCAGAGGGAGGAGTGTGCCCACGTGGACCAGTTGTCTCCAGATGAATGTGCTGAGGATGAAGTTCTCCAGGATTTGATCAGAAAGACATGGCCGAATTGTCAAGTTAATTCAATTTTCCCTTTGTTCCAGCTCGGGCCAAGTAACAACGCGCAGGCAACTACTGTCTTTTTCTTATTGGAGAACGAAGTTTTGTGTTTGTTAATTATTTTTTGTTTTTTTTTCCCTTTGCGTAGTTGGTAGTTAACTGTGCCGCACAAACAATGGGAGACGGTATGCAGATCTACGTATCAGTGGTTTACTCTATTCACACTTGAAAAGCGCAAGATAACGCCGAACCTGTGAGTGGTGAAGACCTCGACGACGAAGACGACGACGACCCACAAGACGACGCCTACGAAAAAGACGATTTTGTGGTAAATGACGACGACGTTGTTGAAGAAGCGGAGGATGGAGGAGAAGCGCAGCGACAACATCATCGAAGACCTCCTCAGGGGCCCAGACAACCCAACAAAGAGGGTGGTCCCACTGTGGGTGAAACTGAAACCGGCGGCAACAGTGCACCCGAAAATGAAGAGGCCAATGCACAAGAAACAGAGGCTGGTGGTACAGGGCAAGAAGGGGAAGGGCGCAAGCACAGACACAAACGGCCCAGGCAGCACCAAGCCCTTGATGAAGAGGACATTGCCCTCATTGAGGAAGCTCAGCCACAAAGAGCTGGAGTAACTTCAGAACTAATGACAATAACATGCTCACTCCACGTAGGGGCCCAAAAGACCTCGGCTCAAGCGCCTTCAACGTGGAACAAATCCTACAAATGCTACCACTATTGAGGAACAACTTTTTGGTATAGTTTAGTTTCTTTTTATATACATCTTGACACCACCTGAAGAAAATGAACAAGTGGAACCAGCACCAGGGGATGAAGATGACATGAAAAACTTTATAGTTGACACAGCAGGGTAGTTTTTCCCACTTTCCTATTAAACGTTAAAATACTATAGAGCAGTGTCTCGTCCAGATGGAAGCATATACCAGGGTGCCTCATCGTCCAAACTTGAAGTAGCCTCTCAAATTTTTGGTGATGAAGTTACTGGTTACATTGAAAATGTCTCATATGGTGATGAGCAAGAGGTATCTTGTGCACCTGGCCTCATTTTATTCTCTTTGCGAATATTGGCATCAACTCATTTCCTTTCAGAATGAAGATGAACGACGTCTATCTTCCATACAGGAAGTCTTTGAACCAAGTCTTATAAAAGAAAGGCTGATAACGCCAGAGGATAGAGCAATAAGGGACCACGATCAACCCGAACGACTTCAACTAAGATTCCCCAAATCGCAGCACGTTAAACATGCGAGTAAGAGTTTCATTCTACTTAAACATACTCTGACAACCATCAGAGAACCCACTAAAAGAAGCGGAGTGGATTTATCAACGTCTGTTCAAAAGTCGGGAGGATGCGAATCAGAGCGAAGTCTTAATCATCAAGGATAAAGTAGTACCAAAAATACACTCAGTTCTGAATTTCCTCCACACTGAGCACTTCGAAGTTCCATACATACAGCACTATAAAAAGGTACTTCTTTTTCTAGATCACATTTTTTTTCATTTGTGCTCTGAAGGATTTCATTTTCCCAGAGATCACAGCCAATGATCTTTGGAATATATATGACGATGACGAAATCTACATTCACATGTTGAATGTGAAGCAAACTGTAAAAAGAATGCTCACCGCTCAAATGGTAACAATATAAAATCGGGAAGCTCGTGTATAACGATGTATAGATTCCTGATGAACAGATCACGGCACGTTACTCGGCAATGCTTAAGTGCAGCACAGAGGTATTTTATCTATAAGGGCGTTCTTAAAACCAAACGAGTGCACCAGTTAAAACTTCCAACAGGAAGAAGTACTGGATGTTCATGCTTACTTAGAATTGCACAACCCAGAACTCATGGCGGCTCCAAAGTTTTTATTCATTGTTTCCCCTCCTGTATTTACATACCTAAGGGTTAAGAGACCTACAAGGCGCAGCAGCTATCAAAGATTTAAAGACGCCCACCTTGACCAGTTGGCAGTTGCCTTCTCCTTGACCTCCGAACAGTTGAGTGAAAACATATGTACTGTAAGGGTATGGTGAAGTGTTTATTTTTTTGTTTGTATTTACACAAAAAAGAAACATGAACCCGAAGATCCCCCTGACATTCCTGAACTACTGGCTATACGGCATGTCTCACCAGTATGCAGCACTGTGGTTCAAGTTCTTGCAGGTACACTCAGCACATCCTTTCTTTATTATCTCAGTAAAAGCCAGGAGCCCGGCACATACTGGCAAAAGAAATTGCACATGAGCCCCAATTTCGGAACTGGGTTCGCTTGATCTACAGGAAGAGTCTGGTTATATCAACGACACCAACTCCCAAGGGCCAGAAAGAAATTGACGCTTTCCATACATTTAAAGTTTTTGTCCAGAAATTTCATTTATGTGTACTTAACATCTCTCAGAGTGTCAAACATCTTCAGGAGAAACCAATGGAGCTACTTCTCAAAGATACCAGTTATTTACTTATCCAGCAGGCAGAAGAGGAGGTATTCATCAAATCCCAATTGACGTATTCTTCAACTTCTGATCATGTCAAAGGGACTTATTAAAGTAAAAATTACTATGGAAACAGAGAACTTTAATCGGATGTTTGAAGAAATGAAAACAAACTATTTGAGTACTGGATTTAGTGCCGAAGCAGCAGCTTGGAATGATCAACGAACACAAGTCCTGAGGTTGTACACCTACAATTATTTAATACGTATGAACACTTTTTTTAAGGGAATGCGTTACGTCACACTTGTTCCCATTCTTGGAACGCGAGGCAAGACAGTTTTACTTCACACAAGCAAGTAACAGGTTGTAGGTCTAACAAAACCACTCTAGTAACCAATTTTAGGGTGGCCCATCAAGCTGCAACAGCTTTAGAAAAAAAATTGTCCCAGAGCCCTTTCCAAAAGAATGGAGAAAACACACAGGAATCAGTTGTCGCTATTTGTCTTGGAATGCAAACTGCCCCTTCCGTTGCCGTTGTACTTGGTTAACAAATTTCTCCACCCCTTTTCCATTTTCACATTCACCAGATCCTGAAGGAGAGCTTGTTGATAGCCGTTTTCTAAAATGGCTTGAGAATCCAAGTGAAGATTACCCTTTTATGGTGGTTCCCAATTATTCCATCTTTCATATTGATTTATCCAGGCCCGCACCTCCAAGGAGAATCTTTCTGCATTGCCATTAGATTCCCAGAAACGTTTTAACGACTTTAAAGACCTTAGGTTTTTAATTCTAGTTTTATCTTTGCTTGTTTAATTACTGGATTTACTAAGGGGTCTTGTGGCAGCCCACCATCCCATTGTCATTGGAATTGCAGCACAAGGCCTCGAATCCCGGCGTCTCTTTACGGATGTGTCTTCACTTGTTGATGAGATGTGGGAGGGTCAGTCAAATTGGTCCGAGGAGCAAACGCCTATAGGCTCCAAGCCTCATGTTTGTTATGTTGACCCCACTGTTGCCAAGATATATTCAATGTCTGTAAATGGGATGTCCGAATTTCCAGAGTTCACTTCAGTATTCAGGTTACTGTTGTTGAGTTGTTTACTTCATTTAACCTATCATATCAGACAAGCCGTTTCATGTGGGCGTAGTTTGCAAGATCCTGTTGCACACTATTCTTCTCTTGTGTCTCCTGATAGTAACACACTTTTGAGTTTGAACTTGGATCCTCAACAGGAGTACATCAAGGTACAGGCTACTGATAAGTACACAATATTTTAAAATTATCCTCCTTGTAGAAGGTGAGAGCCGACTACTTGCTGGGGATGTTACACCGTTCGTTCATCAACATAGTTAATGCCACAGGAGTCGACCTTAATCGATTAGCCTCACACAAACATGCAACCTCGGTTCTTCAGTTTGTTGCTGGTTTGGGACCCAGAAAGGCTGAAGGCTTGTTGCAGGCCATGGTGAATAGGGTAATTTCCTCTTAGTGTCTTTTGATATTTACACACGAAGGGTGGACTTATATCAAGTCGTGCTCAAATTAAAGAAATTCTTTCCTCTACTCCTTGTGTGTATACAAACTGTGCCGGATTTCTGCGCATCCGAGACAAGTACTTCCGAAACAACGAGAAGCTTGGTATTTCTACTTCCAACAAAAACGGGAATTAATTTTTTTTATCAAGAGGCTTTTGATGATACACGAATTCACCCAGAGCACTATCCTATTGCACGTAGGATGGTCACTGCTGCATTAGATATTGATGACAACAGTACTGCCCAAGCAGTGTTAGATATCATGGCAGCACCCTCTAGACTTGACTCTATTGGTACGAAAGTAATTCTTTTATAAAATTGAAATTAATGGCAAGGTACCTAGATATTGAGGAGTATGCCCGCCAATTGGAAGAAATGGGTTTAGGAAAACGTTTACAGATCCTGCATCAAATCAAAGAAGAGCTAAATGCTCCCTTTGCATGCAGACGAGAGCCTTATACAGATCTAGGACAAAAGCAAGTGTTTACCTTGTTGACGGTATAGACTTCGATTCCTTTCCACACTACGCTTTCTCCTCTTAATTTCTCTTGTCCGAATGTTTCTTAAAATTTTTGCAGGGCTACACAGAAGAAACCCTTCAACGGGGACAGATTGTCACATTCAGATCAGAGAAAATTAAAATTCTTGATGACAGTAAATCTGTTCAGGGAAAAATTGAAGGAGACTTGTTTGCTGAGATAGATGAAGCGGAGGTACCCTACATTCAGTATTTTTTAGCAAGTGAAAAATTCTCAAGTTCGATGATGTCGATGGAAGGAAACCTCGACTCCATGATATTGCAGCACCAAGTACCGCCCCGTTCCCCCGGAGCTTTCCTCAATACCCTTTACTAGATACTGTTCTTCAGTGCAAACTAGAGAATATTGACTATGTCAACTTCAGTGTGCGGTTGTCCTGCAAATTAAATGAGCTGCGTGACCGAGCTGAGGAGATAACGATCTGGCGGGAGGTTGCACAGATGGATAAATATGCCAATGTGGCTGAAGAGCTCAGCTCAGCAACCAGGAATATAGGTTCTACTTTCATTCTTACATCCACTGTTACTTACTATTGCTATGTTGTAAATTCAGAAGAAAAAAGAGGTTTGCTTATGGTGGTCCCAAGTGAGAACTAACTTCTTGTAGAACATGTTGTCACCCAAAAAATACTTAGAGTTAGAGATGTTGTGCACCCACAGTTCAAAAATATTCCTGCAGGTGCAGCATTGAAGTGCCTTGAAGGGCAACCCTATGGTGAGGTGATTATTCGACCCAGTGCGTCCCGCAATGACCAACTGTCGTTAACCTGGAAGTTTTATGATGATGTCTACGTGCATTTCAGTTTGCAGTTTAATCATTGCTTCACACTGCAAACTCTCGTATAGGTATCTTGGAGGAAGACAAGCCCTATGAGATGGCAATTGGACATACACTTACACTTGCTGGACGAAAATTTGGGGATCTGAATGAAATTATCAGTAGATTCATTGATCCTATGAACAACTTTGTTACTGAAGCAGTTGAATACAAAGTGTTCCGCGGCCTTGATCAAAATCGTATAAGTTTGTAGTTAACAATTTCAATTACCTCTTTTACAATAAAGTGTCCACAGATGGACTACTTCAGAAAGATAAAACAGAGAATCCAAAAAGAATACCGTATTACATCAGTATCTCAACAGAACATCCTGGCCGGTTAGTCTTGTCTTATATGCCAAACTTGAGACCCAGAACAGAGGTGCATGGTTTTTCCTTTCTTCGTTTTCTGAACGGGTTGTAGTTCATTACTATCACCCCAGAGGGATATCGCTTCCGTGGAACTGTGTATCAATCTATGGACCAACTTATCAATTGGTTTAAGCAACACTGGCAGGAACCACGGCCCCCACCAGCACAAGTTCCTACAGGTTTCCCTCCCAGATTTACATTCTTCATTCCTCACTGGCTTGTTCTGTTAGATCCTTTCACAGCTGATCCCTGGAACAATGCGCCAGCATCCTCAGTTCCTCTGACAAGCCCCACAAACATTGCTCCAAGTGGGAACAACACTTGGGGAGATTCAGGTGGAAGTGCGTGGGGTGGAGGGACAAGTGCTAGTTCAGGTTCCGATGCGTGGGGTGGCAGTGTCACTTCAAAAC
Source organism: Pelomyxa schiedti (assembly GCA_020536535.1). Lineage (NCBI taxonomy): Eukaryota > Evosea > Pelobiontida > Pelomyxidae > Pelomyxa > Pelomyxa schiedti. The sequence goes on along the minus strand of JAHLWZ010000238.1, from coordinate 4,447 downwards.
CAAATTACCCATCCTCTGCACCAGTTTCGGCACCAAACAGCACATCTCGTGGATTTGACAACACGTGGAATTCAAGTGGAAGAACAGGTGACCAAGGTGGATGGAACCAGGGGAGTTCCAGTGGTGCCTGGTCTAGTGGTTCTGGCAATTCTGGTGGCTGGACAAATGACAATTCAGGCTCACAAAGATCAGACTCATTTGGAGGAGACTCCAGTGCACCCCCCAGATCTTCCTTTGGAAGGAGTGAATTCATGGGTTCACCAAGAGGTGGGGGCAGAGGCCGGGGGAGAGGAGGGGCCTGCTATGCCTGTGGAGAAATGGGCCATATGTCTCGCGATTGCCCCAAAAAAGGTGAGGGTGGTGGCGGGGGCGGGGGTGGGGGTGGAGGCCGCAGCAGAAATTGCTACAAGTGCAATGCCCCAGGGCACATGGCTCGAGACTGCCCAAATTCTGGAGCACAGTCACCTCGAAGTAGCAGTAGCAGCAGTTCAGCAAGTGTACGTCTCCGCATTCCCTGTTCCCAACTAACCCGTTTTCAGTGGGTAGGAGGCTGGGGTAACAACGCCTCATCTCCGTCTGCGCCCGGGAATTCTGCTCATTCTCCAGGTTACTCAATGCTACAAGTCAACACACATTTACTAACCAGGCATTCAGATACCTGGGGATCATCTTCAACCTCAAGTACAACAACATCCACAGATTCCTGGGGAGCACCACCCACATCAACACCAAGAAATCCAAATTATGGTGGGGGCTGGTAGTAGATTGTAGTGATAGAACCCAACTGTGTCTAATGCCACACTATTGTTCATCTTCATCAACTTTGAAGATAGAAGAAGATAAAAAAAATTTTTTTTTCTAATGGTGCGAATAAGAAAACAAACAGTCTTCTAAGACCTCAGTTGTTGTAACTGATACTTAGCCATCATAAGGGAAAAGTTTCCCAGCCGGTATTCAGCCACACTGGCTTCACCTATTTCCGCTTGTCCAGGAATGTGTCCGGAAATGGAAAGTTCCAACAGTTTGCTCACTTCCATTAAGGCCGATGTTGCCTCTAAATTGCTTTCGACATGCCCTATGTTTGAGTCATTAAAAAGAAGTAACAGTTTAGGGAAGAGAACATACCACAAGAAAGAAACTCCACAGTTGGATGAGTTGGTGTTGTTGCAATAGAAGCCGTAGTGCTAGATGAACCGGCAGTGGCAGTAGCAGGCGTTGCAGTACTAGCTGGGGTAGTACTTGCCGGTGTTGTAGTACTAGCTGCGCTTGCAGCACTAGCACTTGTTGTGTTGGCCGGGTGTGAATACGTTGTTTCTAAAGGCGGGGCAATCATAGATATTTCATTTGGGTTGTTCAGGTAAGTGTCTACGGCCACTTCCACCGAACTACGTTGATATTATTAGAGTTTCATCAGGGAAAATTTAGATTGTGTTGAATCGGTACCCATCGCATATCTCGAGAAGAGTATCGACGTTGAAGCTTATAGCAGCAGAATTGGGGTCGAGCCCAGTGGCTGTGAAAAATGCATCACGTCCAAATATATGCTACTGGAGAATCAGAACATAAAGTGCTACGTGAGGCATGGCATACCTTCGTTGGAGATGGTTGCGGTACGGGAGCGGGGGTCTGGGGTATAGTGGCACTCAGGCCCGTGATCAACCCAGAAATCTTGGTTAAAGACTGTTGGTAGGCGCTCACATCCGAGCCAAGGCAATCAAGGTGCACCACTGTAAAGGGATCTAGACACATAAAACCACCAGCAAAGAAACCGGCAAAAACATACATATCATATCTCCAACAAAAAGTCGTCTCTCAAATGGAGCATGGAGGCAAAGTGAATCTGGAGTATGCCCAGGAGTAATCATTACCTACAGAGAAGGGAGTGGATATGCAACTGACGCTTCAATTTTCAGTTACTAACTCTCAAAGCCAGATTTGGGTCCTCTCTTGCATCATCGAGATAAATTAGATCACCTTCATTCAACCATCTGCTCACTTCAAAGGGCTGCACGGACGTACTGTTTGATTGTTAGACAATAACAAAAAAAAGTGGCAATACTTATGTCCGAGAGCAAGAGAATTAATTTCAACGTTATTCGAAAAAGCCTTTTTATTTCCACTCATGCATATACCAAGCGAAGGGGGATAAAGTTCTTCATCTCCTTCACATAGTAAATTTCGGTGTCATAAATCAGAAAAAGGAGGGGGTATCAGACCAGGGAGAAACTGATAGTTACCACCTGAGGGCACAGAAGAAGAAAAAAAAAACCCAACAAGGTTACGTTTGAGGATAAAAACATTGCCATACCAGTGTGATCAAAGTGTACATGTGTACATATAACAAGATAAGGTAAAAGTGTAGTGTTAATGCACGTGCTCAAAAACTGTCTGTAATCCCCCTTTCCTGCATTGAAACAAAAACCATAATGTATGTATATTTAATACACCTAGGACAATCCCTCCCACAATTCACAATTGGCAAGTAACACCCCAAACGAACGAACGAACGAACGAGCAGACACAACGCCAGCGGCAGCGGCGACGCACCAGTGCCAGTGTCAATCAGAATGCACTTGTCGTCTCCCATAACCACGTACAGGAACGGGTACTGCCTCGTGGGCACGTCGTCCTCCACCACAACCCACGTGCGCCCAGTCACCTTCTTGGCACGGTACCTCATGTACTCGATCTCACTGGCACCTCCTGCCGGCGTTGTGCTCGTCGTTATCGACGTGGTGCTCGCCATGGCTGTTGTGTGCTTGTGTGTGGCAGTGAGGTGTGACCAAAATTTAACAAATTGTCTATAACACTGACTCGTTTTTGAATTGTTGCGAGACTGTTTGGTTTGAACAACCGACGCGGCAATTAGGCTCGAATCGGTTGGTGGTTGGGGTCTAATGGTATTGGTATGATGTTGGGGATGGTGCTACGGTTGTAGCAATTGTTGTGTGGGGATTTAGGCAATGATGGACACACAAGAAATGAGGGTGAAACTTGTCACAAAGATGGCTATCTTGGCTAATTTGTTGTGCTTGGCAAGGAGTGATACGGGCAGCAACTCTACAGCGGCTCCATAGAGAAACTGGGGATGTGTGACATTTAAGTAAATTTGGAGTTTACAAACCGTGCCGGCTGAAATTGCCAAGAGAACACCTTCAATTATTTCTACTTGGGCAGATTCCTTGTGTTTGTTAGCAACTTAGCTAAGTTTTGAATGCAATGTGAAAGGCATACCCCAGATGCAGAGATCATGGAGCCAACGAAGAGCCCGAAAGGTGTAACAAACGAGTAAGCTACAATCATAAAAATTCTGGCCTGCTTTCCAAAGCCCATCTTCTGATAAACTGCACTCAGCCCTGCTGTTTCAGCCCATTCATGTGCAAGAACTGCTATAAGCACGACTAGCACATCTGAGGCCTTGGTTGGAAGCCCCAGGGCAATACCAGATATAAAGCTGTGCACTGACAGTGACAGAGTGTACGCCACTGCTTTTGTTATTCGAATCAGAAGTTTTCTCAACTGCGCTTTGGATATAGTACAGCAGCAGTGGGTGCACACGGGTTCTGGGTCTAGTTCAACTTCTATGTCCTCGAGGTTTGTGTGGTCAGGGTTCTCGTCATCGTGGTGGTGGTCATGGTCGTGATCGTGGTCGTGATCCTGATCATGGTCATGGTGATCGTGGAGATGCTCATGTTCCTCGTGGTTGTGTTCGTGTGTGTGTTCGTGGGTGTATTCATGGGTGTGTTCATGGGAGTGCCCATGTGAATGGCTGTGAGCACCTCCAAGAAGGGATGCCACTTGGTCCAGAATCAATACTAAAGTGAAGCCAACCAGACACAAGAAGAAGGGGAGAGGGAAGTTGTGGAACTGCAAATCCCCAGTAAGGTGCACTACCAAAAGAAAAGAAAAGAAAAAGAAAAGGGTGGTGAGGTCGAGATGAAGGTGAATGTGAAGTAGCGCTAACCCGAATCAACAAGCATGTGGCACAGACCAACCGCCATAAAGACTCCAACAGCGGCAGTGTTAAAAAGCTCCATCATGGAGTCGTTTCCCTGCATCACGTCAACTCATACGGAGACCCAAGGGGGTAAAAAAAAACACACCCGGAAAAGCATGGGCAAAGACGCCCCAGCAATAGACTCCAGGGGGATTACAATCGCACTAACAACCTTGATGAAAGACGCCTGCATCCCGACCGACACCGAACTTACTGGGTATTTGTTTGGTTTTTCTAGTTTTGTTTCGTGTTGCTGATTTTCGCTCCCGGCAAATTAATTTGCGTTTGACGGGTGAAAGGCAAGAAAAAAAAGAAATTAGTGACAGCAAAATCAATTGCCAAGTACAAATGCCGAAGCATCGAGGTGGCGGACGAGGCGGGCGAGGGGGCAGGGGCGGATCTTGTGTCGCACATCCGGCTGAAGATCTTCCTCACGAGGAGACGGAGGAA
>JAHLWZ010000237.1:18774-39941 GCA_020536535.1 Pelomyxa schiedti | reverse complement strand
CCAGAACGGAAACTTTTGTTTTATCGCCAGCTTTCGATTTATCAAAAGCTGTTGCGTGAAGCCGATTTCTGCCAGATGGATGAGAAAACGCTGATTAATGATTTTTAGGGTAAGTCTAATCTCACCCAAAAAAAACCCCTCATTATTAGAGCATCTGTACCTAATCTGGATGGGAATTTAATACAAATTTTTCGGGAATTATTATTATATATTCCTTTTCCTGCTTTTCTTTTTTTCCTGCTTTTTTTCTGCAGCAGCACCACATTCTGCTGCAAACTGTGTGCTGCGTTTTTTGGGCAGCTGGTCAGGCAGCTTTGTTGCAATCTCCTGCAGAAAGCCAGAAAGCACTGCAAACAAGAAAACGATCTGCTAGCATCTGCTGGTGCAGCTAGCATAAATGCCAGCTGCACCAGAATGTGCTACAAGCGCGGAACATGCTAAAAGTGTTTTTTGGGGTAACTCTATGGCGGGACAGCAGCCGGGTTTGTCTTTCATTGTGTTTGTAATTGTGAGGTATAATGTTTAAAAGTGTTGTGACTGAGTGAGAGGTGTTGCTGCCCTCTTGTGGTGGCAGTGCTGTTGTTGGATATACCCTTCTGTCTTGCAATAAACCCCCCTCACAAGGGATTTCTCGGAGTCATCCAAGATTCTTGCTGTTTCCGTTTGTTTAGAACCATCAGGGTGATGCATCACATTATGGTGATCATCCCAACAGGCAACCAATCTATTCCCTGCCTGAGAGTGGGAATTCAGGAATTCAATATGAGAGGTCTTGTCTGAGAAACCAAAGGTGTTTCTCCTTTTGGATGTCCAGAGTTTGCAACCTCTCTATTGTCTCATCAAATTGGGAGCCTAGATATCCATTGTTCCCTCTTGCACAATTTACAACATCCCTTCTTAACACCTTTTCACTCTGTTTTTCTTTTTCAACTTCTCACATTTGATAACGTGTGCAGCTTGGAGTTACCCAGTCTACTGGGTACTCACCTCCAATCTCTAGATCCTTTCCCACACTCAACACTCCCATGGAGAGTGCTGGCATCAGAGCCCGTTGACTTCCAGCAGCTTGGCCTCTGGTATGTTTCTTCTTTTCCTTGTTTCACCTTGTCCTACTGGAACCATGGTAAATCCCCCTCTCCCTTTTCATCATCACCCCACTCAAACATAATAGGTACCCCGGACTGACACTGCCCAGGAGAATGGTGTGTAGCTCTGCTCCGTGTTCCTCAGGTTTTCACTTTCAGTGTCCCCCGAGTATGGCCTCACCTGGAGTACACTTCTCCCCTGATGTGCCCTGGCCTGAAGTCGATTTTTGACTTCAGGCAAAAAAAAAAAAGCATCATTAAAGTACCTAACTCCACCGTCTCCAAATTGGTAGTGTTTTTTTCCCACTTTAGAGCAGGATTGGGGTGTGAGATTCCACCAGACATCCTATTCTCAGCCAGAAATCCCACAACCTAAATAAAGTACATCAGACTGAAGAAAGAAAAAAGAAGCCACACATACCAGTGTGACAAGGTGTGGAAATGCAGAAAGGATGTGGTGGAGGAGCATGTTTCCAGGACCTGGCATGCACTGTCTGTATCTAATTGCCCTGAGTGTGGTATGCCAACGCAAAGGGACAGGAACAGTGACCTCAGCTGTCATCTGTGGTCCTCTGGATTAGGTCATCTAAAGGGAAGATGAGCGGCATGAAGTAGAGAGTAATTGGATAACCATGGGCTTGATTGTCAGCTCTGCTCTTTTTTTACCCAATCCACAGCCAGAAGACTTAGTGTTTGTGTTGCGGTTTGGGGGGGGTTACTGCGCAAAGGCCTCTGTTGCCCACTGTCTGTGTGTGGACAACAGCAGCAGCAAGCAGCCCAAGCAACCCTGGAACTTACTTGCTTGGCTTGCTTGCTTTGTAGTAGTGCCATGTGGCTCACCTTACTTACCATTGAGTTCTAAATGAGAGGAGCTAGGCATCACCTTCAATTTTGTGGGAAAGCCAAAGGGAGTCATCAAAGTGTGTGGTGGTCTCTATGTATCTACAGAGAGTTAAGCAACGTTGCAGCCATGGGATAATTCGCATTTTTGGGTGTGTCATGTAAAAATGAGTTGTAAAGAAAAAGTATAGGTTTCTTTTTTTCCCTTCAACCCTCCTCCTCCATGATCAAAACCAACTTTTTCTCAGTCTTTCCTCAGGAAAAGTTGTGCCGCAAACAGTTAGGAGGCACGAATAATAATTTGTTTTTTATTGTGTGCTGTGTTTGATGAGGCACTTTCATTGCCCTCAGGATGTTCCAGGTAGTTTTTATTGGAAGACACCATGGCGGAGTGGTCTAACGCGGTAGACTTGAAATCTACTCTCCTTTGGAGGCGCAGGTTCAAACCCTGCTGGTGTCGGTTTCTCTTCTTTACTTCATTTTTTTTTTTAAAAAAAAGAGTTTTCAGTACAGAAGAGGAGAGGACCAGGGCAGGCAAGGAAAAAAGGTATTCCGCCCCATGCAGGGGTCGAACCTGCGACTCCCGGATTAGAAATCCGGTGCTCTTCCTCTGAGCTAATGGGGCTTGCAGAATGACTGAGAGCCTGCGTGTATTCCTTGGACTGCTCTCCTCTGTTCGGTTTTTTTTTCCCTCTTTTGGTTTTTATTTATTTACAGACAGATAAGGAGAAGGGGGAGGGAATGCCGGGGATAGGCCCCAAAAGTTGGCTACCGTCAGGCTCTGTTGTTTAGTGGCAGAATACTTGTTTTGGGTACAAGTGGCCCCGGTTCGATTCCGGGCAGAGCCCTATGTTTTCTCTCTCTCTTTTTTTTTTTTGAGTGGTGCTTTTGGTTGTATAGAAGAAGCCTTTGTTTTACTCAAAATATGTTGAGTTGTTGCTTGTTTCTATGACTTTTTTTGATGCTTTTACCTTCATGAATATATGTGCAGCTGTGTGACACGCACGGCATCTTCTTATAGGGTCTTTTTGCTGTAGTTACACTGCTTTTGCTTTTGCTTTTGATTTGTGATTCTTTGTTATTTAGCTCTGTTTGTCTTTTGTACTCTCTTGCCATTCTTTGGCTTAGCCAAAGTGAAAAAAAAGTGGGGTAAAAAACAGAAAAAAAAATCCTCTTTCAATAATAAAAAGACCGCCCACTCTGGGGCTCGAACCCAGGACCACTTGATTAAAAGTCAAGCGCTCATGCCATCTGAGCTAAGTAGGCATACAATAACGTTAAGTGAACTGTTTTCTTCCTATCCCTATCGAAAAAAACCTCTTGTTGTGCTTGTGGTGTTGTTGTTTGGGAGTGGGGAGAAAAAAATCGACACCAGCAGGATTTGAACCTGCGCCTCCAACGGAGAAGTGATTTCTAGTCACTCGCATTAGACCACTCTGCCATGGTGTCTTCTTTTATAAGTTTTGGATCGCTTTCAAGGCATGCTTAAAGGTGGTTTGTTTGTGCTGTTGGCCTGTTGTTGTTGGGAGGGGAAAAAATATTGCGAGTGGTGTGTTTACTACAGCAACGAAACGCTGCTATGTGTGAGAGGGGGAAAAAAAGTTCCTCGCTGCCGGAATCGAACCAGCGACAAATGGATTACTTTGCTTTGCACTACAGTCCACTACTCTACCAACTGAGCTAAGCGAGGTTTCAGAAAAAAGTGGGAGAACAGTGTTGGTTTTTTTAAGGAGCGCCAAAACACCACCGCAAGGAAAAGGGGAGAAAACGCGTGGAATCTAAAAAAGAAAAAACCTTGTGTTCGATGGGATTTGAACCCACGCCACCGAAGTGAACAGAGCCTTAATCTGTCGCCTTAGACCGCTCGGCCACGAACACTTTTGTGTATGGGGCGCTGCGTAGTTGTACCCCACCCAAAAGTGGTTCGCTTTGCTCCCCCTTTTGGGTGGTTACCTTTTTTCCCCTTCGGCTGTATTTTTGTGTTCTTGGGTGCTGTGGTTTTCTCCTTTTATGTTGTTTTTCGCTTTACATTTGGTTTTCAGGATTTGTGGGCCTTGGGTCTGCTGTCCCCAGCCCCAGCAATGCGCATAAACAAGGAGGCCAGTGTGTTGGTAATCTTTTGTTCCACTTTGGTTCGTGTGGTGCTTATTTTCTCGCGGTAGTGATGTAGAAGTGCTGGAACAGTGAATGCACCCAAAAACACAAGGTATGCAAGAGTTGTGCCGCTGAATACTTTCCCAACGGAGGCGAGTATAAACATGAAAAAGGCAAACTATTGGTGAGATTATTTCCTGTGGGTTGGGCGAAAGACTTTATCATACCTTTATTGATTTGGATGGTGGGTTGAAGTTGAAAACTTGGGAGACACTAGAGACGAACTGATTTATAACTTGGGTAAGAATCTTGGCCACAACCGAAATTCGCTCTTCTGTAAGTGTCCACTCCTCTGCCCTGTAGTCCCGTGTGAGTTGTGTAGTTACAATTTAGTTAGCTTCATCAACTTGTAAGTGGGTACTGGCGTGTCTACTCCCAGATAATGTGCACAGAATTTCTTGCCGTAAACGTGCACAGCGAATGCCAACATGACCAGAAGCGCCACGGTGGACATCAAAGTCAAAACTGTAAAGTGACTATGTGTGGCAAAGTAGAATGCAGCGTGACCAAATAAGAACACCGAACCAGTGCGCAGTTTGGACTCCCACAATAACAAGTGGCCCACTAGTCGTTCTCGTTACTCGATGTTCGTTCGCTCGGGGAGAAGAAGGGGGAAAAAAAAAAAAAACACCGCCCGCAGCGCCGCTCACACGAAATAGAAACGACTTACTTGTGCATTTTTTATTGCAGCATTCTGGGCCAGTTGTCGTAGTTGTGGAGGTTGCTTCGGTGCAGCACTTCATTTCGTGTAGTTTTATTTTTTTTTTTCTTTTTTGAGGAGTTGCCCGAAGTATCTACTTCGAGGAACGAATTGGGAGTTCTTTTTTTATTTTTTTTTTATTTCGTAATGTGTACACCTCAAAACTTAGTTGGTTATTGGTATGGTTGAGTTTTGTATAGGAGTGTCGTGCTCAAGAGCCTTTTCTGGGTTTGTCTTTGTCATGTGGCCAGAATGTATCATAGTGTTGCATTGCCATAACGAAAATTACGGGGCTGCAGCTCAAAGAGGGGACCAGGCATGTCAATAGATTGTCGAGGGTCATGCGGTTTACTGCGGCATTACTTTCAATAGCAATAACTAGGTCGACTAATCTCTGTGTTACAGGGTGAGTATTGCTTTGGGATGTAGGGACTGACTTGCAGTACAGCAAAATGTACAACGGGAATTTCATTCTGTAGAACTTGGGCTATTGATACAGCTAGGATGCTTTCATCCAAATTTTGTGCACTGGCTTCATCTACGGAGAAGAAAGTTTAGAGAGGCATTGAAAGTTTGTTTGACAACTTTGAAGTTCCTGGCAACGCATATTCACTTCAGGGGGGATGAGTGGCACTGGCAATTCCCGAAAAAAAACCTTATATTTATTAAACCCTGAGAGGAAGGTAGTGCGACACTTACTTTCAGAAGTCCGGCAATAGCATGCAGCTCATGTGGCTTTAAGTTAATATCCCACGGCTCTCTTTCAATCTCGTCTTTGATAGCATTAATTTCTGTGTAACTGCCTGGAACGCGAAGAATTCCTTCCTCAGCAATAGCTTTTTAAAATTAACTTGTTGAACTTCATTAACCCCCTCCAGCAAAGAAAAGTAGGAAAAGAATCACCATATTTCAGAAGGTGATCAATTAGTGTTTCGACGACGGAGGGTACTACCACCATCTCACGTTGTGCTAAGTATTCAAGGGAGAGACCAAACATTGGTAACTGGTTGTGGGTTAGGCAAATCATTTTTGTGTCTCAGCATACACGGTCATCAAGTTCGTTGGGAGATTTCGGTTTTGGTTCAAGCTTGGGGGATTCTGCAGTTTTAACCTCGACTTTTGGTTTTGTATCCGGAGGTTTGGAGTCTAGTTTCACTTTTGAGGAAGTAAGTTTTGTCTCCGATTTGGTTCGGGTGTCAACTGACTCCGGTGTTTTTGCTTCGGGTACAGCCTGTATAGAGGGGCTTGGTGCGGACTCTATTGTGCTGCTGTTCCCTCGTGTGCGTGTTGCAGGTACCGATTCGGTAATTGCAGATGCGCTATTTACTCTGATACGGGTGTTTGGGGCCAGTGTGCTGTTATTTGACAGTGGTGACATTGAAGTTGTGTGTGTTAGAGTAGCTATAGCCTCTTTGGTCTCCTGGGTTAAGAATGATCTACTCTCAGTTCTTTTGATAGGACTCTGTTGCGATCTTAACGATTTCTTTTAAAGGTGTGCCATGTTAAATGATGGGGGCATAGGTGGGGACTCCAAACCTTAGCCTTGCTGAGCTCGTCTTCTTTCCTTTCATACCAATAGGTACTACTTTTTATTGCGGATATCCAGTTAGCCATAGTTTCTTCGTCATCTGCAGCAAACAACTGGGAATAGGAATCCCTTAAATGACAACCAGTGTGACGTGGTGGGAGAAGAAACGACGGGAAGGGAAAAAAAAATACTTGGGAGTTACACCGAAAGCAGTGCCCATGAATTGCTGTTTCCCCAATTATTTCGACAGTTTTTTCGGCAATGTAATATGCATTCAAAGCCAATTCAGTTAGCTGTGGAAAGTGAGCTGAAGCTAATAAAAATCATAGTTAAACCTTGAAAGATTTAAATGTTAGCAAAAAATTATCCTTGAGAACACAGTATTTTTTCCTCCATTTTTTTGTATCTGAAATTCAGTCAATCAAGCTACAGAGGGAATGTAAAAAAAAAACCTTCGAAGTGGTTGAGAAACCCTGCAAGACTAGCGCCTGTGAAGGCGTCCAGTGATAATTTACCATAAAGCACTGATGCAAGTTTTTCTACACCACCTTGTTCATATAAGGAGGTTTTCATGAAAAGAGTGAATTTGCCTGATTGAATGAGTAAATCTTCTAATTTACAAATATTTGCGACAATTAAATCAGCTTTCCCGATTTCTTGTTGGTATTCAACAAGCATGCGGTCAACAAGGGATTTGTCTAAAATGAGAGCAGTGTTCCTTCGTTGCTCCTCTGAAATGGTTTTTTGTAACCTAATGGGATTAGAGGAACCTATATAATTGTGTGGTACTGTGCTAAGAGTTTCAGAATTTGTTGCTGCCAATGACAACTTTCCTTAAGGACTGCTAGGACTTCACCAGGGGCCTGTCCCTCTGGTGTCCTCGATATTTTTTCAAATATGAGTTGATGCTGTGCTGCAACTTCTGTGAAATGGAGAATATCTTCCTCTACTGAGCCGGTTTGACGAATCAACACCACTGGTTCGCTGTTTGGCTTTGCCACTGAATGGAGAAGAGAAAAATGTTACCATTATAGGACATTCGTAAAACAATAAACCTGAGTCATCAGAGGTAGCTGTGGCTGTAATAAAAGTGCGCAACACAGATTCAGATTCACATGTCTGGAAGAAATTTAGATATTGAGTGGTGTGGTGAGGTGAGGAAGTGTGATAACTTGGCCAAGTGTAAGCCATGGGTGACTCTTCAGATTGCTTGCTGAAGGTCTACTTTCTGGGTCTGGGGTGAAACACCTCAGCAAAAAATCGTTCAAGTCCTGGGCAGAGTCAACTTACTTCCAGTAAAGTGTTTTTTTTGTCTGTACCTCAGAAATGGTGGATGGAAATGTTGGATGCTTGTCTGTAAGTATTTTGGCATAGGCTTCAAAAGGGTTAGCGCAGTCCGCATAGGGCTCCATGCCAGTCAATAACTCAATGCAAAGACATCCAAGTGCCCTATACGAATTAAAGTGCAATACCACAACGGCTGTGCATACCAGATATCTGATGACTTAGAATGAGGTTTTCCAGCAACCACTTCTAGGGGTACTGGGACAACATAAGAAGAAATACAATAGGAAAAAGTACGTGCCATATGCTGGAGTCTCATAGACAACCCCGACGGGCCCTGGAGCTTGTAGATTTACAAGTGGGTTCACATGGGCGATCTTTATTGTGCCTGTGGGATCTACAATAACATTGGTGCTATGTATTCCGCCACACATATAGTCAGCCTTGTGTAAATACTCGAGAACTGCAAGTATCTGGGGGCTTTCAGAAAACGAATTTAAAACCTGTGGTCAACCTGGAAAATGCAGCGAGATACCAAGTTTGGGGGAAATGACTTGTGTTTATGGAGGAGAGTGGTGAGTGAATGTGACCCCTCAATGAAATCTTGTTGGTGTTCTTAAGGGAAAATGGAAATAGAATAAAACTTACCAGTCACAGCATAGAGAGTGTCATCAACAAAAAGGACTTCTTTCAAACTGACCAGATTTGGGTGTGCTAGTGTCCGTATACGAGGATAGTTTATCTAAGCCTGTGTTATTGAAAGAAATTCATGGTCTCACGTGCACTTTAATGGGTTTCATCATTGCAGCTGGAATTTTGAGCATATCAAATTGCCTAACAATAGCACTATCGCCAGATGTTACATTAACGGCGGAATAAATCCGACAAGTGCTGGACACTCCAAGTAAAGTGCCACATTGCTGAAACAGAGTCAAGTGATAATATGATGAGGAGGCATACATAGTGTCCAATCTTCTTGGATAAAGTATTGCTGGCAGCTGGAAGTTTTGAACTTCTGTTCCTTCGGTGATGAGGTGTACCAGAAAGAGCCACATGGCTATCACCTACAGGTTGATTAACACAGAGTTCAGGAATATTCTATGTACAACTTGGAGATCGGTGATGTGCCCGTTTCTCGTCTGTAGCCTTGTCCCTAACTCTAGGCTTCTCTCGTTCAGTGCGGCTTCTGTAATGATCCCTGTCAAATCTATCTCTGTATCTCCTATCCCGGTCGTATCTCTCCCTGTCATATCTGTCCCGTGGCCTTCTATCCCTGTCATATCGAGTTCTCTCTCTAGACCTCGACCTCAAAGGTGACTGTGATGGGGATCTAGAAAAATGCCTTGGCCGGGATTTGCTCCTTGACTTTGACCTATGCCTAGTTCTCATCTTTGAGCGCGGCGAATGTGACCGTGACCGAGACCGAGGCGGAGACTGAGAACGAGGCGGAGACAGTGACAATGACCTCGATCGTGACCTTGAGCGAGGCGCCGAGCGCGGCATCGAGCGCGAGCGCGAGCGAGACCGCGAGTGGGAGTGAGACAGAGACCTGCCACGGTCGTCAGGAACTCTCAATCCACGTGGCGACGATCCGCTTCCAGATTCCGCCGCCACTCCCGCACTCGCACTCGCCGTTTTGCCGCCGCTGGTGATTATTACTTTTCCGCCGCTGCGCCGCGGCGTCAGATCTCCGGAGGCGGAAGAAGGAACCGGCGGCGGCGGGTGACTCGGGGGCGGATGTGGATGAGGAAGAGGGGGAGGCGGATTTGGCGGCGGTGAGGCCGCCGCCATCGCTATCGCAACCATCGTTTTTGAAGATGTCGAGGAGTGCGAGCGAGATCTTAGCTTTGTCTCCGCTGACGAGGGGGTACCACCCCCGCGGGTTTCGCGCTGCAGATCTTCCTTGTCGCTGGACATGAGCCGCAAGACGTCGCGGATTTTGGTCCCTTTTGTTTGTTTTTTAACAGTACGATCTGAATGAGTAGAAGTAGTAAGGTTATTCTCGGAAAGGTCTTAATCGTCCTCATACAGCTGTTCTCAGTCTAGCAAGACTCAGGCAACTCTTATCGCGGTACACTTGGGGTGTAGACCTCACAGTAGAAACTTTTCTGGGGATACTGCGATCACACCTCCCCTCAGAAATGGAAAATTAACCAAGAAGAAAAAAGAAAAAAAAACCCATCGTAGGTGCTGTGCCTGCCGCATTTTTTTTTATTTGTTTTGTTGGGAATCGCGACACGATGAGGTTTGTAAAAATAGCATCACTACTTCCGAGTGTGATTTTTTTTCCCCAGCAGCCGAAGACCACTACGAGAAAAAGAACCCGACAAGACGCCTGAAGAAAGAGTATCTCTCTAACTTTCTAATGCTTATGTATCACCTAAATAAAAACAAACCATTACAAAAAAAAAAAGGAAAAAGAGGAACAAGAGGCATTCAAGAAGGGGCCTCTTTCTGTCCTCACTGACAGCGTAAGAGACCACACACAGGTGTTGATAAATGTACGCAACAACAAAAAACTCCTTGGACGAGTGAAAGCTTTTGATAGGCACTGCAATATGGTTCTGGAAAACGTCCAGGGTGTGTTTTTCCCTCTAGCCGAATTTGCACTATTACCCAAACAACAACAAAATCCCTCCTCCTTCATAACCTTTCTTGTTCTAATTTGTCCACAACCAAGAAAATTGGACTGAACTACCAAAAACCGGTAAGGGCAAAAAGAAAGCCAAAGCTGTCAACAGAGAACGATTTATCAGCAAGATGTTTCTCAGAGGAGATTCTGTCATTCTCATAGTGAAGAACCCCCTTCGGCCCGATCAAGCACCCACCGCACCACCCCCAACAGCACCCCCTCCAGCCACAACAACCACTGCCCCCACACCAATGAACACCTCTTCATAAGCCTGTACCCTTCCGCACCATTCCAAACAGAACAGAGAATAGTAAAAAAAAAAATTCATAAAATGTTTTTGGTGTCAGAGCATTCTCTTTTCTTCCATTGTTTCTTGGAAAAGCTCTATGTTGGCACAGTTCTTGGTTTTACTGTTTTGGTTGGTGTGTGCTCAGCGTACTTACACCCTTCTGGTTGACTTGGGTGGTTTCCTGGCCTCGCGTGTGGTTGTTCTCCTGTTCTTCTTCTTGCCCACAAGTCCATAACCACCTTCACCATCAAAGTCATAGTCGTAGTCGGCCTCATCATAGTAATCTTCCTCATTGTTGTAGCCTGTGTGCGTCCTATGGGTACTGTGCGTACTTCGGGTGGTGGTTACGGGTAGATGTGGATAGGCACCATCTACATTCCTAAAATTGAGTTAGCAGAGGTACGTATCTCCTTTTAAATCCCTGGCCCCACTCACTTGGGAGCATGGTAGGAAGAAGGGTAGCGCCCTCTCCTCATGGTAACAACGCATGACTGCAGGTCATACAGTCGAGAAAGAAACATGTTTGGGTCAAAGTGAAGGCATGCATCAGATGCCAGGGCACACTGATATTCATCTAGCTCTTCAGTAATCTCGCCACAAAGTTTCGTTAGTCGAAGGTGCTAGAATGTATGATGTTAATGGTAGATAAAGCAAGAAACCAAAAGGCACCTGGGCATCACCTGGACCAGGTTGTCGTTGTTCAGTCATGAAAGATGAGTAGGTCTCAGAAACAAAAACTGCTAATCGTTGTACTTCCGGAAGAAAGAAGGATTGATCAAGGCACCCCTGTATTTGGTGAGGCACAAAGTGTTATTGTGCAAAGAGGATGATACCAAGTCAGCTTCAGTGGCAGGCTTAGGCTCTGCCATCGAACTGCAGGGTGTCTCCTGCAGTGTGGTGGAGGGGAAAAACCATAGAAGATAAGAACCTAGGGGAAAAAAAAAAGGCTTCAGTAACACACCACGACACCATGCTCTGACATTGTGCGAATTGCTGTTATGGGTCCCTTGCATAGGGGGCACACCCTCTTACGGGTTACCCACTGGCTCAAACAACTCTCACAAAAAGCGTGAGAGCAATCAACAACAGTGCCTGCCGGAATTACTATAGCAAGGAGAAAGAGAGGAAGACAAACAAACCTTTTTTATGCTCGTCAGCTACCACGCTGAGGCATATACAACAATAGTCTTGTTGCATCGCGTAAATGATGTTTGGGGGCGGTGGAGTATTTGAAGTATACAGGTGCAAATAGTTTTATAACAACAACAATCGTAGTGTAATACAAATAGCTCTGTGTTTGTCGCAACTTATTGCAGCACGCAAATCCGGCAACCCCACCCACACCACTGTGGTTTTGTTTTTTTTTTGTTTTTCTTTGTGTTATTGCGGATCCTATGAGATCTCTTCTGTTTCGAGATTCGTTTTTTTTCCCCCTCCGTTGTTGATCAAAAAGTTCGTAGGCCCAAGCGTCGCACCAACCCATAAGCCCTCCCACCAGGCACATGAACCGAGGGACTGCTACCGCCACGACGACGCAGCAGCAAATGCAACAGCAACAGCAACAACAACCTCATCAGCCGCAGGTGGACGTGAGGATATGCAGGGTGAAGATCATGCCGTGGTGCCACCTGGTCGACCCGTCGTGCGTGGGGGCGGTAACCGCGGAGGTGGCGCTCGTGGCTCCCCCCTCCCCGCCCACGCCCACGCCCACCGCCCCCTCTTCGCCTTCGCCCCAGCCCCAGCCCCAGCCCCAGCCCCGCCCCGGCGGCACGGCGGCCACGACTTCTTCTTCTTCTTCTTCTACTGCTACTGCTACTAGTAGTAGTACCAGTAGCCCCGCGAGGCAGGAGCAGCAGCCAGGGACGGAGAGGGGAATAATGAGGCTGTCTCATGGGTCGGGGTTTGGGCCGCTGTGGGGGGCTCCCCGCGCTCTCACCTCTGCTCCTGCTCCTGCTCCTGCTCCTGCTACTAGTAGGAGCACCAACGCTAGTGCTAGTTGTTGCAATTCTGCTGTCGAGGCTGTTTGTGCTCCTACTACTACACCTTCGTGTTGTACTTCAGACGCTGAGGCCTCGTCTGTTTGTGGTGTTGGCACTACGTGTTCTTCGGCGACTGGTTCAAATGCTACTGCCAGTGACAGTGTTAAGGCGAATGCTAATGCTAATTTTAACGATAATGATAATTCCAATGCTTGTGGCATTGATTTGGAGAGGGATGAGGACTATTTGGCTGCTGTGGCAAATGTGACAGCTGCAGCAAGGCGTTGGAATGGCCTGGCTGCGTGGCCAAATGAGACCAACACGAGCACCGCTTTCTCGCCTGAGTTTGTGTGCACTGTGTCAGGAGCTAGCGCCAGGCTGCTGATACTGAGTGTTACAGTTTTTTATACAAAGGTTCATGCTCCAACTCTCTACCTTGGGAGTTGTGTATTGACTACTCCTCCCAGAAAGGTTTACTGTCTCGGCGTCAGTTGGTTGGCAATTGTTGTGTACGAGTATCTGACATACTAGATGATAATGACCTGTTGCATTGGTCTTATGTTTCTCTTGGAACGTGCATAAACGCAAAGTTGCTGGTGAGGGCTATCTCAAACAATAGTGTGCTACAGAACAATTTATCATCAAGAATTGATCAAGTAAGATTTGACCACCTGCCCACATTTAACCTCCCAATATGTAGATCTTCTCAAAGGAAGAGCCACCACTTTTTTGCTCTCCACTTCCACGATATGAAAGTGTAGTATCAATGAGTGATGTAAAAGATAAGCACAAATCACTTCAGACTTCCTGGTTCTCCTTTTTTCCCTTCCACATTAAAACTGAGTCACAAAAGGGACACCACTATTGGCTCTGACAAACCAGAAACAATTTCTTCTCCCATTTCTTCCACTACTCCACCTCCCGCCCCCGCCAACACTACAACACCCGGTAATAATTACTCATATCTTCCATCCCTTCGCCGGGCACCACCTGCCAACGGAAGTTATGAACAGGGCGCCCCATCCGCAAATGGAAATTATGAAGATTCCCCACTCCAAGGAAAATTATCTCTACCTGTAACCCAGGCGGACCGAGTGTCTACCCCAGAAGCCTTCATGCCTCATCGACACCTTGTGAATCAATTGACCTCTCTGGATGATGCACCAGTTCTTTTGCCGCCTTCACATCTGTGTAATGTCAGTTCTGATTTAAATGCCAGGTTCCAGTCTATTACGGAAAGAATCCACTGTCTCAAGTACTCCCCATTTTTCTTCTCCTTTTTTATATTAAAACAAATAAATGAAAGATTCTCTGAAGGAAAATTTGATGATAAACTTGGAATTAACCAAGAGCTTTCAAATCTTGCTTCAGACTTTATCCATATTGCTAGAATGCATGTCCTTTGACATTTTATAAAATTTCTCCACAAATGGTTACTTGTAATGTAGGTATGGCGTCATTATAATTAATGAACGTTATCTACCAGTCTCTCAAAAGACTGTAAAGCCTCTTTCTTTGGGGGGAATTGCTGGAGGGGATAAGTACCTTCTAAGTTATCAGATATATTGATTCATTGAAATACTAGGTACATTGTGAACAATATACTTTTCAAATTTGCTGTTGATAGACATGTTATTCCTTTCCCTTTTCTACCTCCACCTTAAATGGCATAGGGACTCTTCAGTGATGACTGGGATGCTGCGAAAGTAGCTGGGCATGAACTGAAGGTTTTTTGCGTGGAGATAAATCTGTCAATAACAAAAGAAAAGTCTTTAGTAAACATTTACAAAGAAGAGACATATGGATTGTCACTCCCTCTTATGGCTCTTGTTGATTACAGGTTTTTTTTCACACCACATTGAGAAAGGCTTATTGGTTATAGAGGGTTCCGATTAATTGCCATGACCTTACTACCAATAACTGAGAACACTATTGTTCTGGGAACCAGTGATGCTGGGCAACATTTCCACACTGACGAACATGTTCCATCACAGGTTTGAATGGTACGAACATCCAACAATATAACTGTGGTTCAGTACAGATTCTTGAATCTTTGGCATCAAAATTGAACTTAGTTCCACATAAAATCAACGACGCCTTGATATTTACCTGTGCTGACACAGAGGGGCACATTGCTCCAGATAATCGGTTTTACCTGTTGGATTTCAGCCGCACCTTTCCCCCAGAAGCTCCACCATCAGCATCTAAGACGTAGTTCCACACTATTCTTTTCCGATCTCACACTATTGAAGCCGATCACACTTGTTCGAGCTTCTCAGACCAGAGCTTGTGCGTCAATTTTCAACTCCTCTTTGTTCAGATGCATGGAGTAGGTTTATGCACGACCAAGGTTTTCCTGGAAATCTATTCGGACATTTTAACATCAGTGTTATTCAGAGAATGAAGCCAAACTCAACCATGATGTTCTTTGTGCCAGTGAGTATCTCCACAAGGAAGCAATCCCAAATGTACGCTTTTTACACGACTGTAAGAGTTGAACAGTGATGTCCGACTTTAATTAGTGTGCACGACAGCTTGTTGAGAAAATATTTGAAGAGTCTGCGTGGGATTTTCCTCTGAAAACTGTGGTCCATTCTTGGTAAATGATTTTCTTCCTTATCCATTCAATTCACCTATCAAGGGGTGTCAATTTCCGGCATCTTGGTAAAGTTGCTATCGCAGCTAATGAAATCTATGCTGGACAACCTTTCTTTTCTGATGGATTACATAATACACTGGTACTGCTATGTATCGAGATGATTGCCAGGGCAATTCGGCTGAACATATACGCCCAGCAGCGAAATTTAATGGTTTCCTTGTGCATTATTTGCCCTATTGTTGCTCAACGTATTTGCTTTATTTCAGAAAATGTTAGATCAGCCTGCTGAAACTCCTTTTGTAAA
The DNA here is from genome assembly GCA_020536535.1 of Pelomyxa schiedti. NCBI lineage: Eukaryota > Evosea > Pelobiontida > Pelomyxidae > Pelomyxa > Pelomyxa schiedti. The sequence continues at coordinate 24,547 of JAHLWZ010000237.1, read as the reverse complement.
TATATTTGTCTCCAAGTTCCGAGAGTTGGCAAATCTTCAATGCTGGACTGAAGTGAGTGATTTTTCTTTTTTTTAACGGGGTAACACCCTATAAAGATCACAAATAGTGTGAAATCAAAATTCCAAGTTGATATAGTGTCTCTTCTACGAAGTGGAAAAGCATCCCAACTGCCCCAGAAACTGTTCCTTATAGAGGTTTCGTTTAATTTTTCCTTCTGAAAATACACCTGACTAATATTAGGAACGCACTCACACTCCAGCCATGGTTCTTCTTCTAAAACGAATACTACGTTTGACAGGATGTAAACTAGCACCAACTTTAATGACATTTATGCAAAAATCCAAAGATTCAACTCTCGATTTTCTTGAAAAAGTTTCAAAGTTCAATCCCATTTCCTATTTTCTAATTTTCACTTAGCTATACGAAGGAGATATCCAGGTAAGCCAGCAGTGGAAAGTGGGTGGCACTTGATAATCACTCACTTGGCACACGCAGGTTATCAAGCCAAGAGTTAAGCACATGAGCATTATCAACCATTCCAGAGGCTATTTCTTGAAACTTGAAGTCTATCCCACTTCTCAAAGCACTGACACCTAACTAACCGACAACCGCACAGGCCCGATACACAGCTGCTCCTCTATATTCTATGTCCCAGTCCAAACGATTCTTCCTCAAATCCCTCGAGTGCTGCCCAAATAACAAAATTACACTTCGGAACCTAGCTCAAATAACTCTCAGCTTCTTCTCCGGTACTGAACTACTGGTATTTTTTCTCCCATTTTTCATCACTCCCCAAACTCAACAAACAAATGCACCACACAACCCAAAACCCCAAACCCATAACTCACTTTTTCTGTTTCGCTTCCTGCCAGAACGAGGATGCTTACCGCTACTTCCTCAAGGCACTGATTGTCGACCCAGGTGACTCAGAGACCCTGTACCAGTACGGGGACTACGTGAACAAAGCCCTTGGGCTCCCGGCCGTCGCCGAGAGGGTTCTTCTGCAGTGCCTGGAGCAGAACCCCCTGTGCTCCCGTGCCATGCAGTCTCTGTGTGATATCTACTACTCCCTGGGCCACGGTGCTGCTGCCAAGGAGCTGTCTGCGAGGTTCAAAAAGTACAAGTCAAGCCATCCTGGTACAGTACACCAGAGAGCAGCAACGACGGCAACGGCGACGACATCGCCGACGGCAACAGGTTCACCAGAATCGCCACCGACCTTCACTACAGCACTAGTATTTGGGATTTCCTGAGAAAGAATCCCGATGAGAAAAAGGAGGCACCAAAAAATGTGTTTCCGGAAACCCTGCTCTGCAGGGAAGATGCAGAGCTTTTTAGCCAAGGGGGAGAGAAAAGGGTCTGCACCTCGAAAAATTGGTCCCATCACAGAGCTTTTCCATAATCAAGCGAATCTAGCAAATGCACAGTGATGTGGCCGAGGGGCACAGCGGCGCTGAGATAGCCACTCCAAAGTTGGAGCTGGGGGGCGCCGGGGCACGGAGGGACGGGGACGACGGAGCGCGCGTGGGCGTGGCCGCGGGCGCGGGCGTGGGAGAGGGAGCGGGAGGCGGGGGGATCGTGGAGGGCGTGAGGCTGTACAGGCGGCGGGGGTCGCTGGCGAGGCTCAACGTTGGGCCGTTCGTCGCGCTCTACGGCGCCGCGGTGGCGGTGGCGGTGTCGCTGCTGATGGGCTACTACGGCGGCGACGGGGCTGCCGCCGTCGCAGTTGTGGGAGGCGAAGGGGCTGGGAATGGGAGCGACGCCGCCTCGGTGGAGCTGGGGAATTACGAGGGAGAAGGCGAAGTAGAAGGGGGAAACGCCAGTGGGGTGCCGGATTATGGGACCAACCTGAGCGACATTGCCAACGGCACCACGTCGGACGAGGTCAAAATCGCCGGGGGATATCTTCCCGTGGAGGTCATAATCTCGCTGTCTCCCATAATCGCCGTTATGCTGCTTCACGCGGGCTTCCATTTGGCCATGTACTGGTCCGTGCGGATTCGCTGCTGGATTGCGTACACCCCTATCAAGCTACCACAGCCGTCAGCAGAACTTATGGGAGCAAAAGTTCCTTCTCTTTCTTCTCTTGGTGTTACACATGTGAAGGTGGACCCTGTGATACACAAGGGTCTTGTGGAATTGTGTCCCATAGTGCATGTATCTCCCGATTCGAGCGCGCCGATACCAAGACTCAGCGAATTTCCGTTTTCTTGTGAAACTGAAGACCCTGGGGACTGGTCTTGCTATTTTGTCTACCAGAAAGTTGTTCAGCCTAATTTCATTCTCCCCATTGACTTATTATACCCAGACGAAATTTTATTTCCATCCCAGATTATGTACATTCCAGGCTCTTAGACAACCTATCGACCTTCCAGTGGGAACATATTTGTCTCACCCAGGTCACACTAGTCAATCCCACTTGGCAGCGGCAACTGTATGCTCCATTCCCTTCTCCACATTCATTTCACACTGTGGAAAGGAAAAACACGGGAAAAATCACTTCGATTTCCCTGTACGTGGATTCTTTGAGTTATACAAAGAGCAAGCTCTCGCCCCTTTCTTTGTGTTTCAAGTATTTTGTGTTGGCTTATGGTGTCTTGATGAGTACCCTCAGTATGCATTGTTCATGCTCGTTCTGTTAATGGTACGAAGTTTCTACACTAGATTCCCTTGATAACTAGTGCTCAGGTCTTTGAGGCCACAGTTGTAAAATCTAGAATGAGAAATTTAGCTACCCTACGAGATATGGTTAACAAGCCTCCTCAGGTTTATTGTCACGACGAGTTTTGGAATCATTAAACTCAATTTTAGAACCTGAATACACTTAGATTTGGCAAGTGGACACCCATCTCTTCTGATCAGCTTATACCAGGGGATATAATCTCGGTGGTCAGAGGAAGCACCAAAGCTCCTTTTGTGAGTGGCAGTCTCCGAGTTATTTCGCTTGTCCCCCCCACTGAGTGAACATTAGGTTATGCCTTGCGACGCGGTCATTCTCAGTGGCTCATGTGTCCTTAATGAAGCAATGCTCACAGGTGAATCCACTCCACACCTGAAGGAATCAATCAATACCCTTCCACCGGCCACACCTCTCTCGCTTGTTCACCACAAACAGCACATCCTTTTTGGTGGCACCACTGTTGTTCAGCACATGGGACCCCCTCAAAAACATCAATCCACAGCAAGCTTTTCTAGACCCGTTGATGGCGGTTGTGTTGCCTGTGTTCTACGTACTGGATTTGAAACAAGTCAAGGAAGTTTGATGCGTACAATTCTATATGGCTGTGAGCGTGTCACTGTGGATACAGGAGGATCCGCTCTTATTTTCATTGCGTTCCTGCTTGTGTTTGCTATTGCCGCTGCTGGATATGTGTTACACAAAGGGCTCGAGGAGAATAGGAATAGATACAAATTGTTGCTCAATTGCACTCTCATTCTTACTTCGGTATGCATCATTTCAGTGCTGATTAGAGCTGATTTTTGTATAGGTTGTACCACCTGAACTTCCTATGGAGCTGAGTCTTGCTGTGAATACCTCTCTATTGGCACTTAAGCGGCTGGGAGTTTTTTGTACGGAGCCATTCCGCATCCCATTTGCTGGAGCTGTTGATGTGTGTTGCTTTGATAAGACCGGAACACTGACTAGCGACGAATTGGTTTTCCAAGGCGTCGTGGGGTGTTGTAAGGGGAAGCACCCAGAACCCAAGAAGGGTGAGGATAACCTTGAAGCCAAGAAAGAGGTCGAGGATACCAATGAGAACATTGATGGCGGTCTCCTTACTCCACCTAATGAAATGGGGTTTCCTTCATTATATGTACTTGCTGGTTGCCATTCCCTAGTCAGAGTGGAGAAACAGATTGTAGGTGATCCACTGGAAGTTGCGGCACTCTCTGGAATAGGATGGAGTGTGAAGAATGACGTTGCCACTCCTCTCCCAGAAAAGAAGTCGCACATTTCTGGTGTCAGTGTCACCGTCACCCATCGTTTCCCATTTACCTCCCAATTAAAACGTATGTCTACTATTATCACTGTGGAAGACAAAAGCGGGCATCATCACCAACAATCTACATGGGTTGTCTCAAAAGGCGCACCAGAAGTTATGAAACTTCTCTTCGTTCCGGAGACACTTCCTCCAAACTATGACAACCTTTACCGGTACCATGCACGCCAAGGAACTCGTGTGCTAGCCCTAGGTTACCACAAAATATCTAGTAACTCGGGTATTGGACAAACATCATTATCCTCAGCAAGAGAAACCATAGAAACTGGCTTCGAGTTTGCAGGATTCGCTCTTTTTGCTTGCTCTCTCAAGCCACACACTCGCTCCACCATCACAAAGCTCAGAAAATCGTCACATAAAGTTGTGATGATCACTGGAGATAGCACGCTAACCTCTTGCTATGTTGCACATGACGTTGGGATTGCTCGCCATACAATTCTAGTACTCACCCGGCAGGAGGGCTCAGGAGAGTTGGAATGGGTCAGTGTTGACGAGATAGTCAGGATACCTGCAACACCAGAGGCCCTAAAGAATGTCGGAAAAGGCAAGTACAATCTCTGTGTGAGTGGGGAGACTTTTACTGCTTTCAGTGACACTCCACACCTCCGCTTACTTCTTCCTCGTGTGAGAGTCTTTGCTCGCGTTTCACCTGAGCAAAAAGAAGCCGCAATTACCATGCTGAATGCACTTGGAACAGTAACTTTGATGTGTGGCGATGGTGTGAATGATGTAGGTGGTTTGAAGCAAGCACATGTGGGGGTTGCTCTTCTAGCACCGTCGACGCAAACTCAAAAAGCAGCTACATCATCCCCAACAGCTGCCACACAATCGCCGAACACTTCCCCACAATCTTCTCATCGTACTTCCACGAAAAAACTAAACACCCCTGCTTCCCCTACCCTAACTCCCGCTGAAAGGTACCGCCAACAACTAATGGCGGAAATTGCAGAAGCAGATGCTCCATTAGTTCAATTGGGAGATGCCTCTATTGCTAGCCCCTTCACTTGCAAGTCGACAAGTGTGTCTCCTGTATGTCACATCGTCAAGCAAGGGAGGTGCACACTTGTGACAACGTTGCAAATGTACAAAATTTTGGCAATGAATTGTCTAATATCAGGTATGCCCACACCTCTCACATCGTCACTAATTTTTTGAAGCATATACACTGAGTGTTCTGTATATTGATGGCGTGAAACTTGGTGACTTCCAAGCTATGGTAATTGGAATGTTGATTGCCTTCTGCTTTCTCTTTGTATGTGTCTATAGTTCAGGATAAGGCATTAATTGCAATTTAGATATCCCGCTCCCAGCCACTCGAAGAGCTATCCAAACAGCGACCCATCAAAACTCTTTTCCATCCAGTCATTCCTGTTTCCGTCTTCCTTCAGTTTGTGGTTCACTTTGTGTGCCTCGTTCTGTCACTCCACATTGCCCGGGCCAGTACTATCACCTTTCCCTGGGATACAGCCCCCGTCGAACCGGGAGTAATTCCGCCGCACCCGTCTCCTGATTCAGTGTTTCAGCCCAATTTGGTCAACACAGCCGTATTCCTTGTCTCATGTGCCATGCAACTTGCTACATTTGCCGTGAATTACGAGGGACACCCATTCATGCAAAGCCTCACTGAAAACAAAGGTATTTGTTTTTTGCCCAAAGCAACAACAAATCGCAATCCAAATCACAACCACCATCTAATGCAAACACCAAGGATTGCTATTTTGCCTCGCGGCCCTCGGCGGAATCACAATATTCTCAGCACTGGAGCTTTCAC
>JAHLWZ010000237.1:837-17742 GCA_020536535.1 Pelomyxa schiedti | reverse complement strand
ATTGTGATTCCGCCGAGGGCCGCGAGGCAAAATAGCAATCCTTGGTGTTTGCATTAGATGGTGGTTGTGATTTGGATTGCGATTTGTTGTTGCTTTGGTTGTTTTTTGTTTGGTAACAATAATAGTGGCTTCATACGGGGCAGAGGCATGTGGTGATAAAGTTGTATTGTACTGGGCTGTGGATAATAAGACAAATGTTATCAAAGATGCAAAATTTCAGGTATGTGCGCATTCGTTCATTTTTAGAGTATAAATATTACTTCAGACATTTGGTTGTGGTACGGCAATCGCGTCTAGTGATGCGGCTGCTGAACTTTGTGTTGGAAAAACTCCAGAAGAAGCTCTTAAGATAACGGTTTATTGGCTCCGTTTCCTATCTTTCTTCTCAACAAGGCTTCACTAGAATTTAACAGTGGAAAATTATCTTCGAGACAGCCCCGACAAGCCTGCAATCCCACCACAGAAAATGCACTGCAGTGTGATGGCTCATGATGTCATAAAACGGGCAGTCGCCAGTGCTAATGGAGCATCGGTGAATTCTCTGGAAGATGAAGATGTGCGTAATAAGTTTTTGTACAGTGTTTTTCTCTGACAACACTTCAAAAGATAGTTTGTGAGTGCGCTCGTGTCAGTTTAAATTCCATCAAGGATGCAATTCGGTATAAGTTCCATTCACCTATCTTTCCCATTTTAAATAAAGCATGTTCAGGTTAAATAACCTGAAGACTGTGGAAGAAATTACCCAATTCACAAAAGCGGGAGGTACACATTCAATAGTGTCTTAATATGAATGAAGCCTTAATAATCTGTAGGCTACTGTAAATCATGCATTGCCCCAGGCGGCCACGACAAGAGGAAAATATATCTCGTGGATATCCTTAAATCTATGCGGGAAGAAGAGCCGGACAGCACGCCACCACTACAACCACCTCACCACGACTCAAGCTCAGCAATGCACTCCACAACATTCCCACCCAGCCTCATGCAAATTCCATCGAACCAGCGCGAGGCAACCTTGTCAAGTGTATTGACTGAGAAGGTCCTTCCCACACTCGCTGCTGATGGCGGCAGTGTTGGCATCACAGGCGTGGAGCTTGTGCAGCCTGCTGCTGATGAAACAACAACCAATCCCGGTAAGTCTCCTCCCAAAAACACAGCTGCAGTTGTAACTAACTCAAAACAGAGAGCAAGCCCATGTGGAAGGTATTTGTGCAATACACGGGAGCTTGTTGCGGCTGCCCGAGTGCCACCACCAACACCTTGATGTTCATTGAAAAAGCTCTGCAGGACAACTTCCCACACGACCACATCATAGTACAGACCTCGTCATAACATGTACAGTAACCATTAAACTTCATGGCCATAATTCCTGAATTTATTGCCTCTTATTAGTCCTCCACACCCGTCCCTTTCGTTACCGAAAGTGTAGCAGATCGACGTAATATCTCGCTACTGCGGTGGTGACCACCAAAAAGGGTATTCTCTGGCAAAAGGGTATCTCACAAAAACCCACTTTAATTATGGTGTTTGTTCCTGTTCTTGTTCCTGTTGTTGGTTGAAGGGACTGAGGAATGCCTTGCTGCGTGAGAGGAAGCCAAGGAACTTGGTCTTTTTGGCACTCATTATGACCTGCTGTGAATCCACCTGGCACCACGGCAACCGGAAGAATCCAAACATGCAACCTAGAACCATAAGTGCGTTGATTGAGAGCCATGTCTGTGAAAATAGTAAGTTGTGAGCAACTTGTAGTTGAAAGTGGCTTATCTTACCGTGACAAGGATTATGGCTGATATTTTGTCAAGGTTTCTATTTGCTGGGGAGTCACAGAGGGCTGCAATTGCATTTTCGATAATGACAAAAACCAGGAGCACAAATGAGGAAAGCACATAGAGGTCCAGGATGGTTAGATATGCTGTTTTAGGCAAGTAGCTTGCTATAACATACTGCACACAGTTAGAATGGAAAAGGAAATGTTTTAGAATTACCTTGTAGGCAACAGATGTGAGCAGAAGGGTAAGGTTCAGGCTGAGTCTGTCTCCACCCTCTTCAGGAGCGAGAGCCCATGTGAGAAAAGACATGGAAACAATCAGTAACATCTGCCTTGTGTTTAGTGGAGAAAAAGAATTTAGGTGCTTTAGTTTACCACAAACACGACATTCCACATGAAATACGACGAGTATCCTGGAATGTCCAAAAAATAAGTGCAAAATCATAATTGGAGGAAAACTCAACTTTGAACTCTGCCGGCAATCACCTTTTACGTGTTGTGAACCCTAATCTACTAAGGAAGAGGACAAACCAGGTTGGATTTTGTATCTCGGGGGTAGTATATCGACACATGGGCTTCTTCCCATTCACGGTCATGAGATATCATGGCTAAATCATCTTCATTTCTTTTTTGTGTTGTAAGGGTAAATTCAAAAGTGCATGGAGGCTCACGGATTTTTTGTTGGTAGTTCTCTCCATGTGACACTGATGTTTTGCTGATGCTTTCTATCATGAGCCATTTCAATGTGCAAGACCTTCAGACAAATGTGAGACCACAACAAAGAAATTTCGGTACCTGTCTGTCGAACGGAAACCTCTGCAGCTCCATTATTTCCAAGAACACACCTGAGAAGACAAAAGAATGATCAACCATTCCAGTCTGAGGCACGATAGATGCACTCTGCATAAATATAAAAAAACAAAAGAAATGTTATCAATTAACCTCTGAAATGAGTGTCACAGGAGACTTGCTATTTGGAAAAGTCAACATTGGTGCAATTGAAAGTTCTTGAACGCTGATTGGTTGTTCTACTGTGCCAAATATTTCCTTGGCCTGAGAGGAGTCAATTCGTTATTAATGGCCGAAATTAATGACTCCACCATTAGAGCTCTCCACTGGATGTAGTCATGGTAATGCAGCGTGAGTTCGAGAATGACTTCAAATTCTGACAACACTGAATCCACACGCAGGAGGTTGACAAGAGTCTTTACCACGGAAATATCAATGGCCTTGACCTTCTCTGGACTCATAGTTAGAAGATCCGCAAGAGCGAAATTTGGCGCTTGAACTTTTTGTGTCAGAAGAAGACGCTTCCGCTCGATCCTCCATGAATTTGGCGTACTTGGACACAGCAAATGCAAGACCAGTGGCATCGCACATTGGAATCCCTAGCTGGGTCAGATCTTCAACTGCAATACCACCTGTAGAAAGAAAGAAGGTGCTTTGAGATGCCGCAAATGCATTTCCACAAAGAACCTTCTCTGATGAGGGGAAGTGGATAGCCATTACTGAGTATGATAGAGGCATATTTACTCAAATTCATATTGTATGCATCTCCAAAATAACACAACCATTGCCGTAATTCTGAAAGATTTCAGGAAGAGGAACTATACAAGACTACTTAAACACACCTTCTTCGTCATCTAAGTCGCCTGCAAACTGTGCAACCTTAAATGACATGTAAGGAGAAAACCACAAAAACCTAACTTCAAGGGTTACCCTATCTTTTATTTCAGCAATGACAGGTGGAGCTAACAGGTTACGAATTTCCATTTGAATGCCTGCGTTGAGACTCAATGGTGTTACTTTTGAAGGAGGGGATAATATTTTACCATCATAAACAGGAATAATGGTTCTTGATAATGTTCCATCTAAAGCTTTTCGCACTTGAAACAACTTGCCACCAGACAAGGTTTCAAATGAACCCTTCGAATTTTGTGAGGGAGTTGTTGATTTAAATTAAAGGGATCACCACAAGGATTCCACCCGGTTTGAGAAGTGAGGCTATTTGATAATATCTCCCTTGTGGGGCTTTTCCACGCAAAAGAATCCGATCAAAATTCTCCTTATACGACGTACTAAAAGTAAAACAATTTTGAACAGTGATTGAGACTCTGTGTGCCTCACTGAAGCGGTGCCGAAAGGTGTACCTAACAACGATTGTGATCATTCATTTGTGTTCAGGGAAAGTTGGATAAAAAGGGCGTACTTTATCCATGAATTTAGGCACGCATCAATATCCCACCCGGTGTATCTGAATGAACAGGAGTCGTCTCGAAGTAAATGGCACAGAATTTGAGCAATTTTTCCCGTTCCGACATTCACTTGAAGAAGTGATTGCCCTGGTTTAACGTCAAGGAATTCCAGTGCATAAAGAAAGGTCTGGGTTTCCCTAAGGTTCAATTAAATCCTAAAAAGACTTTGCAGGATCAACGTTTTTTTTGGAGCCCGCAAGCGATGAGGAAGGGCAAGCACCGTGTCAAGAGGTAATGCCCATTTATAGATATCCATTTTGGTTAGTGCACGGAACACCATACTTTTCTCCAAAGGAATATCCGCAAACTGCAATGCTTTGTGTTTAGTTAGTTGTTAAAACAAAAAAAAAAAAAAAAGGAATTTGAACCTGGAATCAACCACTTCTTCAGTTTACGAATAGTATTGCGGGAGTCTTCCAGTTTTTTACGGTTGTCACATAGGGAGATGTCTAAGGCCACTGAGTCAGCTGGATTTGAGCCAAACTGGTAAACATACAAAAGAAAGCTCTCTGTGAGTGATCCTGCGTCGTGCAGAGGGGGATTGATGGAGATTTCTCTTCACTTGCACTGAGAGTGGGAGCCGCAACCCAAGTGCCAGGGAACAATGAAGACTCAAATGAAACAACGTACCCTTGCTTAGTATCTGAACTAATGTGAACCCTGATGTCGGACTCTGGTGTTTCCATTGCCACGCCACCCCCAAATCTGATAGCTGCCCCGCACTGATTTAATATGTGGGCAAGCATATTAACAATGAAAGGCGCAAACCTTGTAAAATCCAAGGAAGTATTCCCATGATTCACTCAAGGAGAACTTCACAGTAGTGCTTTCATTTTCAGAGATGTCCACGTTCCTTGGAATGAGAGAGTCTCCCGAAAAGTGCGTACCATGTGCGTACATCTCCTTGGAGCAGCAGCTTAATACGTCGAAATTAGAGCCACTCCTCATGGTTGTTGTTGGCAGCCCTGCAACCAGTCCAATCATATCCAAGGTCTCGTCAAGATTTTCGTACTCTTCAGTATCATCTTCGATAAGTGGAGCTGTGTTTTGACTGGACCCCAAATTTAGAGCCTCCACTGGTACGGAAGTGTTGTTAGATATTGTTGTTGATGTCGTGGTGTTAAGGTCAGTGGTTGATGATGATGATGTAGTCGTGGTTTGGGTAGTGTCGGATACGGTGGAATTATTCCCATCCCTGTTAGAAGGAATCGCAGCGGCACTCGCCTTATTTTCAACCGGCCGAGCGGCACCGACTTCAGGGGTCAGTATAGGCCTCAAGAAAACCTGCCAAGTTGAATAGCACTTCATGTCATAATCAGAATTGAATGCGGGCCACTCAGAAGTAGAAGTAGACGTAGACGTAGAGGTAGAGATGGGAGTATTTTTCTTTGCAGTACTAGTAATTGAGCTGGAACTAATGCTTGTTAGATTTTGATGTCGGTCTTGTCCTTGAACAAGGAGACCGAGTTGAATTTCGGATCCAACGCCAAAGGACTGAGTCTGAGGCATATGATTCCTTCCAAGAGGTGGGGAAAATCTTGTTGTATTGTAAGCAGCGGAATCAGAGGCAGCGGATTGCATTGTGGGATGGGTGGAACAATCCCCGCTGTGCAGCAGAGGAGTGGTCTCAAAATCGCCATTATGGGTGGAAGCCACAGAGACCGTAGAGGCACAGTGCATTGGGAGAAAACTGGCTGGGGCGAAGAATAAAAGGAAAAATGTGCGTTTGGCGTTTGTTTCACATTTCACGACGTTTTATTCCGACTGCTAATGTTGACTTGTGCAAAATGCATCATTTGATTGTGTTTCATCGCTTTAGTCCCCTTGGCCGCACTTGTACCAACGCCCAGTGAGTCCTTCTGAGAAATTGATCGCTCAGATCGTCTCAGAGGACCCAAAAAGAGCCGGGCGCCGTTTTTTTCTCAACCGAACTCAAATATTAGATGTCAGCGAGTGCGCCCCCTGATTTGTCGACGTGCACCGGGGAGGTGGACGTCAGACGTGGAGTGTGTGCCAAGGTGAGGGCCAAGGGGTACAACGTCGGAGTCGTTGGGGCTGGAAAGGTACCACACTCACCCCTGCTACTGCTTGGGTGGGGTTATTATGGGACCACACAGAGGACGGATATTGAAATTTGATTCAATTTTCGTAGGTGGGAAGGAGGATTACGGGTGAATTGGCACTTTTGGGGTGTCGTGTCTTCACCTGGGATGACAATTGTTTGTACTTTCATGCCCAATTGCTATTTATAATGCGACGTCATACCATAGCTGGCGTAATAAAACCTGTGTTTGTAAAAATAACACATACACACAAAAATAGTTCCTAACATCAAGGAGCTTATACAAGTTGATATGAGGGCACATCTGTTTAATGAAACTACCATGTCAGAGGCTTTGGGAAGGATTGAAGTTCTCCCCCTGCACACTGTGCTTACAAAAGCCTCCACTTGTCTTGTCATTGCTACTCTTGAGGATGTGACTGTAAAAAAGAATATGGTTGCAAAGGCTGTAGTGTACACACCAAATATCAATTCCTGCATGTTGATATGTACAGCTGCTGTTGGAAGTTACAACTATGTAGATTCAATAGGCAGCGAGCTTCCTCCACCACATCCCCAAAGAGTCTTAGGCCTGGGTGTATGCGAACCGATCTAAATTGTTGAATCACCATCCAATGTTTTCCTAGGTTTGGCCGCCTGTTTACCTGAATGATAAAATTGACCTTACAAGTTGTTCTACGCCGGATATGAAATATGTTAACTATGCGGTGGACTTCTTTACAACACTGGGTAAGACCCCCAAGGTGCACGCACCACCCGCTACAGTATCACCATCTGCATCACCAACAACTTCCTCCTGGTTTTCAAAGATATTCAACACATTTTATTCTCCTCCCACCCAACACCAAAGCACCACCTCAACAACATCATCCCCAACAGCACCATCAACCTCAACTCCAACAGAAACCACCACAACTACAACAAGCACCACAACAGAGGATACAGATTGTGTTATATGCCTTGCAAACAAACGGGAGCTAGCAATTGTGCCTTGTGGACATAGGTGCCTCTGTTCCACATGCGCACCAAGTGTCAAAACATGCCCCATTTGTAGAGGCCCTATCACAACCACTTTACGTGTATTTGGCTAAATAGAAACAAAAACAAAGAAGTTCTTGGCAATAAAATACAAAGGTTGTATTTCGGCTCACTATTCCCATAGGAGGCAAAAACTTCCTTCTGATGATACTATTTGGTTCTCTCTTGGATTACATGCACAACTCAGCACCGGGTTTCTGTTTTTTGTAGGTTAAAAGTTGCGTGATAAAGTTTCATGTACACACGGTGAAGAAAATTTGCTTTGGAGTGTTGTTAAAAGTTTTGTTGAATCCCTGTCCCAAATACAAACTTTACCAGTGGTTCCTGATAATACATGGTTTCCGCCACTACTACGGAAATGTTAGTCGTGCATCAGTGGTGTAATACAAAACCTAAAGCAAGCTTTGGTCCATTTTCTCATGTTACAGTATTCCGCCGCTCTATACATGATTATTTTGGGATCGAGCGAAAGGAAACTAACTGGTATGTGTGCAACTTTTGGCATGACATTACATCAAACAAATGCAATACGTGGTCTTTACCATTAGTTAAAATGTAGCGGCCATCTATTTTGACCAGTGTCAACTTAAAAAAAAAACTTGTCCAATTTACCAGGTGATGCACAAACACTGGTTACTTGGTTTCTATGGGCGTCATCAATGGAAAAAGCAAAATCTCCTATTTAAGATTAATTGGAGAATTTTTTGTTCTATTGCATGTGAACCTGTTCTGTAATCCCAGAATCTAATTGTCCTATCTGCGTGAGCTGAAATAAGGAGCCCAGTAGCCACACATAGGTCGTGACAAGCACTTGGGCATCTGATCGTCTTGTCACCTTAGTTACTATAAGTTTTGCGAAAAAGAATCTATTCTACATTTTCGAGAGTGCAAATCAAAAACTCTCAATGCCCTATCTATACTGCCTGTAATTATTTTTTCGTGTGTAAGAAATCCTCCTGTAACCACCTGATCCAGGTGGCCAGAAAACGTTTCCTAGTTGTTTGTTAGTTTCGTAATGACAAGGAAGAAGGAATACCTTTAGGTCACCCGAAACGGACCAGATTCTTGCGCATCGGTCATTAGAGCAACCAAGAACAAGTAAATCATCTGGAGAAAATGCCACAGACATTACCCCACGAACAGCTCCAGTGAGACGTGCGGAAGGGGTCCCTGCATTTGTATTTTCCTAAGTCTCATTTCACATTGGAGCACAGACTTTCTAAGCTTACTTGAATGCATATTCCAGAGAATGATACTTGTGTCATCTGATCCTGTGGCTAGGAAGGTGCCCATACTGTTGTAACCTAAAGTCAGTGAATAAAAGTATTGGACGATGATTCAGCTGACATAAACAATTGACGGCTTGTTGGTGTCTTGGGCCAGTTATTGGTAAAGGCAAGCAAAATGTTGGTATTCGAGTACTAACTTCTCCTCCCTCGGGTCTAAGCAGTTTAGAGTCATTGAATAATTCAAAGAGAAAAATAAGTAACTCACTGGACCTCTTTGTACTGCCTCATTTCTATTTGATCCAGCAGTGTAATTGGATTTACGAATTTGGCAGGTACTCCAACGGGTGGTTGGTCTTTTGAAGATAGGCCTTTATTTGTTTCAACTAGTAACATGAAGTGAAATAACTGAGGAGAAGAATGAAACAAACTTGAAGCAGGAGCACTATTTTTCCTAGTGAGTACGCTAGCTGATACTCGAGTGAGTTGTGGTGACTGTTGTATAGCTTGTCGGGTAGGAGAATCCTTTGACGGCGATCCCTGGTGTGAGCCAGGTGATGCAGATGCAGGTTTTGGGACATCTAGCGGTTGTGATAACAAGGGGACTTGAAGAAGACTAACAGAGCCAAGCAGAGACTCAAGGCTTTCTATAGCGTGATTTGCAGGGGGTGTATTAAGTTGTGTTGAAGCGTGCGACAGAACAGGGGATTCCAGCAGTGAAGAGGGTATCGGTGCAGTGCTTCCACCATAATTGGTCACCGAATCCGCACTATGCAGCAATCCGGACCTGTTCGAGGCTTGTTGTGTTGAAAGTTGCTTGCTTAAGGTGGATATGTGTTTCTGCATGAAGCAATGTGAAAGAGGCAGTATTTCCATAAGATACCCACTTTTGCACTGGCTAGTTCGCCTTGGAGAATCGATATTGTCTCCGTTGCTTGGTCAAGTTTGCTCCTCAAAGAGGTGTTCTGGTTGCCCAAATCAGATATGAAGTCATGAGCCTTAGAGAGGCTACCATAAAGTCAATAACAGTGATCCTATCCCCATCACACTTTACCCTTGATCTTTTGCCTCCAGTGATCCCATCATGATTTTCAGCTCCATGTTGCGTGAGGATAAATCCTGTAGAATATCGGACTTCTCTTTGTACGCTTCTATTACTTCCATCTTGGTAGCATCAAGCTGTTTGCTAAGCTCAGAGGCAACTAAATCAAGCCGTTTTTCATTTGCAAGGGTTTCCTCCAGGTATGCCAAATCAACACTTCCGATAAGTAAAATGAGTATTTAGAACAAATATGCTCCCAACGCACTTGGAAGGGACTGAAGCCACCTCCCTCAAAGCTGCTATTTGACTCTCTAGGACCTAGCAACTGGTAAGACTCGAGTACATGAACCCCGAGTTGCAAATTTGCTCTGGAACCTGTTTGTCACCTTGCAGTTGATCCTTTTCCTGTGACAAAGACTCGACTTCCCTCTGCAGGGCGGAGCACTTTTCTTTCAATAATTCGTTCTCACCATACAGTTTCCCCACTGAACACCCAAACCCACAAAACAAAACAAAACAAAACAAAAAAAAAAACAAAAAAAAATCCGTCAGTGGCTGGAAGGTGGTTTTAAGGTGGCACCACAAACTTGATAGTACCAAATCCTTGAACGGCTCCACGTCCCGTTTGTTTCTGCTGACCAACTGCTCATACACCGTTTGCCTAACGTCCATTCACCAAACTTCTTTTGGATGAAAACTTCCATCTGGAAGCAAACAAATATGGTGATTGTTGGAGAAGGGTTTTTTTTTTCTCCTGCTGTGTTTGTTTTTTGCCACAAACCTCTTTGATGACAACAGTAGCAGCGGAACAGCAAGAAATCATTCTGGAGTTAGTTGGCATCCTCAACGTCAGTGGGGTTAGTTCTAGGGGAAAAAGGGGGAACATATGCATAGCATATCCGTGAGACAGAGAAAAAAAAGGGGGAGGTGTTATGTTGTAAGAGTGAGAGGAAGAAGCGAGGTGCGTAATTTCAAGCCGCTAGGAGACGAAAAGTTAAACCTTGGGTAACCACACCAACCTAGTTGCTTGAGGATCCAGTCCACGGGGGAGGCACGTTATTGTATACCTGTCCAGTCGGTGGATTCGAAGTTGCTGCCCACTGTAATTATTGATGTTAGTGTTGCTCAAAGTGAAGTAATGGAAAGCATACCGGGGGTGGTGCCTCTTGGAGCATTCCGGGCCCACCTGGTGGCGGGAAACTTCCATGAGGCGGCATCTGCATGGGGGGCCATCCAGTAGCCATTGGTGGCGCCATGGGTGGGGGCATCCCTTGTGGTCCTCCAGGTTGCATACCAAATGGGGATTGCACTGGTGGGTAACCATACGGCATAAACATAGGGGGTCCAACATGAGAGGGCATGCCGGTTGGACCACCCATAGGCATTGCGTTTGGATTTCCATCGCCAATTGCTGCTAGAAACTCCTTATATGTCTTATCCTCAGCAGGTTTAGGTGCTTCACCTATCTCTCGCATGAAGGAGTCGTACTCAGAGTCCATCCTCTGCTTCTTATTTGGTGGAACAACGCCTTTACCCTTGAAAGGACAATCGGAAGTTGGGTGACTGGCATCACCACAGATTACGCATGATACGTGGGCGTCATATTCGGGAAGGGGTTGCATCCATGTACGGTCTCTAAGTGTACCATTGATCTCAGCAAGTTCTCGGAGCTGTTGTTTTTTCCATTCGTTCTGCGATTCGTCCATAGGAGTAAGCAGGGGCATTACAAGTTGATAGGCCTTCTCCACTTGTTCGTCAGTATCTCCAGTGATAAGAACATGCAGAGGTTCATCATCATCTGGTTGTGACACGCCTTTCTTGATTTTACCCTCTTTAACGGATCCTTTTCCACGAACAGATATTTTGGCACCGGACTCCTTTTCCAGTCTTTTTTGTGTATTACCACGCGGTCCAATAATCAGACCAATGAAATTGTAGTCTGGGTAGTCCTTCTCTGGGATAGGCACTTTCCTTGTTTTCTTGAGAGATGCCTTAGAGAAATCACTGGGTGGCTATGGGAAAAGCTGTGAGAAAACGTGATAAACAGAGATAAGATTACCTTGAAAGAGGGACATGTATGAATAGCCTGTTCTAAAAGCCTTTGTTTCTCACGAATGTAGCGGTCTTTAGCACGTTGCTCCCTTGTGTTCACACGCTTGCCGTCTTTGTCATAAACAGGTTCAGGGGATGGAGACCTTTCTCTCCCAGTGTTCAAGCCAAGTTGACCTGTGCTAATTGCATACGAGATTTCCTCGATTCTTACACGCACTGAAGGTAAAGTCAGAAAAATTGATAGAAGTAAAAAACGGGACATACAAAGAAATGCTTCAACTTGATCTGGATCCAAGCCTGAGGGTAAGAACCTCGGAACACCTGGAATGGGGAAAACAGTTGCAGTATCCCACCTCGATCTCCTTCTGCTTGTTCGCAGTGAGGGCTCTATAATTCCCCCTTCGTAAATAGTAGGTAATGGAGGCCTCTTGTCCTTTGGGGCCAGCGGCGGCGGCAGCGAAGGCGGGTGCGACGAACTGTGGGTCAAAGCTAAAACCTGCCCTTGGTTCCCCCCCATGTGAGTCGTTGCGCCCGATGACGTTGTGGTGTTAGAAGTAGCTGTCTGAGCCGGCGGCGGCATCTGAGGCTGTCCCGGGCCCCCCATTCCAAAAGGCGGTTTCGCAGCAGCGCCCATCGGCGGCATTCCGGGCATGCCCATTGGTGACACGCCGAATCCGCCGGGCGCCATGTACATCGCTGGAGAAGGCATCCCGAGCATTCCAGGCATTGCGGGGGGTGACATTCCTACCATCCCGGGCATCCCCATTCCGCCCATTCCTTGCACCATCGTCACGGAAGACGCACTACCATTCGCGGACATGTTTGGTCCTCCCGACGTCATTTGTCGCTTATTCGGTGTGGATCTGTGTGCTGCGGCTGTGTCTTTTTTTTTGGTTTTTGTTAAATTGGGTTTCAGCTAATTGAGTGTCAGAGGAAATTTCCCTTGTGAAGGTCCCAGAGGCACTCAAATGGAACGATGTCACCAGATCTGAACCATGCGTGGCACCAATTACACTTCCCTCCAGCTTCATCATGAATAAATTCCTCTGAAATTCATGGACTGAGGAAAGTATAAACGTGCTTCTGGAAGTTCGCCGCTTCCACAATTTTTTCCTTTTCGCCCTTCTGTATATTTAACAAAACAGAAAAGCAAACAACAACAAAAAAAACCCACAAGGCGATTCAGACCATGTCTGCTGCAACGGCACGAGTCGCGATAAGCAAGTTCGACGCAAACGTGTTTGTGGATTACCCACGCATGGCTGACGTTATTGCTGTGTGCAACATCTCTTGGTTTTTTTTCACTCGTATTAATAATGTGGTGCAGAAGTTCCGCCGCACACACACGGCTCCTATGACTCTCGCAGAGAAGGTCATTGTCTCACATCTCGAGGATGTTCGTCAAGAAGTGAGCACTTGTTTCCTTCCATGTGGGTCTCCTCACAACCAGCTTTTTTTTTGTAGTACGTCAAGGGAAAGAGTTATTTGTACCTTAAACCCGACCGTGTTGCTATGCAAGATGCCACTGCTCAAATGGCTAGTCGGTGCCTCCTGTTCTCCATGTAAATTATTCACGTTTCCTTTCAGTTCTTCAATTTATGTCATCTGGAATGAAGAGGACTGTGGTGCCCTCAACAGTTCACTGTGACCACTTGATTCAAGCTCAAGATAAGGGAGCTGTTTCCGATCTTGCTGCTGCATGCACAACCAACAAAGAAGTCTACGACTTCCTCCGAAGTGCTGCAAATAAATACGGTATGGGATTCTGGAAACCAGGAAGTGGAATTATACATCAGGTGATAAATCTCACTCTCCCTCTTTTATCGTAACACTCTTCCAAAGATAGTTCTGGAAAATTACGCATTCCCTGGAGGCATGGTTATTGGGACTGACAGCCGTATGACTATTTCCTTGAGATTTTGAATTAATGTTCTTTAGACACCCCAAATGCTGGAGGTTTGGGAATGCTTGCAGTTGGTGTAGGCGGTGCAGATGCTGTTGATGTGATGGCTGGGTTGGCGTTGGAGCTTAAAGCGCCTAAAGTTTTGGGAGTGAAACTAACTGGGGCACTTTCTGGTAAAGAAACCATCCAACATTCCTGGGTTCGATAACCCCCGCAAAGGTTGGACAGCACCAAAAGATATTATTCTTCGCCTAGCTGGTAGCTTAACCGTTGAGGGAGGCACTGGGTTTGTTATTGAATACTTTGGTCCTGGTGCTGAATCCATTTCTTGCACGGGAGCAGCCACCATATGCAACATGGGAGCCGAACTTGGTGCCACAGCTTCCATTTTCCCCTTCACCAGAAGGCAAGCGGATTACCTTAGAGCTACTGGCCGAGCAGAAATTGCGGCTCTCGCTGAACAATTTGCCGACCTCCTCAGCGCAGATTCTACAGACAAGGTATATCTGAAATCTCCCTCTTGTTCTCAGCCACCCCTTTCAGGCAATTTACGACAAAGTAGTAGAGTTGGATCTTTCCACACTCCAACCCCAGATTAACGGTCCTCTTTCACCTGATCGCAATCACCTTCTTTCTGAGGTTAGCACTGCTGCAGAGGCCAATGGATGGCCTCTCGAAGTTAGCGCTGCCTTGATTGGCAGCTGCACTAACAGCAGTTACGAAGACTTGACAAGGGCAGCTAATGTATGCAAGCAAGCCCTTGAGCATGGTATCAAGATGAAAGCGAAGTTTTACATCTCTCCTGGGTCTGAACAAGTGAGGTAACTGCCGTATTTGGTGTATTTATCCCCTTATTCTTGTTTTAGGGCTACAATGAAGAGAGATGGACTTGAAGATCTGTTCACAGCAGTCGGCGGCGTTGTTTTGGCTAATGCTTGTGGACCTTGCATTGGGCAGTGGCAGAGAACAGATATAACCTCTGGAAAGAACACAATTGTGCACTCCTATAACAGAAACTTTTCCGCTCGTGCGGACAACAATCCCGCAACAATGGCCTTTGTAACATCTCCAGAGGTATGGAGTGATTTCTTTTCCAAAATATCTCACCACTCCCCCAGATAGTTGTCGCCCTTGGCCTTGCTGGTACTCTTCGTTTCCATCCAGCCTGCAATGAACTGGAGTCACCTACTGGTCCATGGAGACTTGCGCCACCCACTGGGATGGACCTTCCATCACATGGCTATGATTCCTCTACTACAGCCACTGTCTACGAGCCACCCGCTGTAGACGGCGCTTCTGTTCAAGTAGTCATTAGCCCCACAAGCGAGAGGCTTCAGAGGCTGTCTCCATTCGAACCGTGGGAAAATGTCCGACCAGAAGCGTTTGCTGATCTGCCAATTTTAATCAAAGTCGAGGGCAAGTGCACAACTGATCACATCAGTGCGGCTGGTCCCTGGCTAAAGTACAGAGGACACCTTGATAATATCTCTAACAACATGCTCATTGGTGAGTGGAGCGCAAGTATTGCAGACTTAACATTCTTTAGGTGCCACAAATTCAATGAACGGCCGAAAAAACTTGGTTAAGAATCAGATCACGGGGGAGTTTGATACCGTGCCCAATGTTGCTCGATTCTACAAGAGCAGGGGAATCAGATGGGTTGCCATAGGTGACAACAACTACGGTGAAGGAAGTAGCCGCGAACACGCAGCCTTGGAGGTATGTCTTGACTTACCTTTGACAACAAAGTGCTTATCACCACCTGTAGCCCCGCCACCTTGGTGCAGTGGCAATCATCGTGAAGAGTTTCGCTCGCATTCACGAATCCAACCTCAAAAAGCAGGGTGTCCTCCCACTCACTTTTGCCAACCCTGATGACTATAACAGACTAACGTGTGCTTCCTTCTTTGCTGTTTCCCAGTTAGTAATCTGTACGTTTTAGAGGCGACGACAAAGTCAGCATTGTTGGTCTAGAAACCCTTGGGTCAGGGAAACCCCTTTCACTCCACGTGAAACCAGCTGACGGTTCCGTGCCGTTTGATATTCAGGTAAATACTCATCCGGCCCTCTCCTTGTTTTCACCCAGTTCTCACAACAAACACCTTTACAGCTCAACAACACCTTCAATGAATTACAGGCACAGTGGTTCCGCTCCGGAAGTGCTCTCAATCAGATGGCCAGGGACAGTCTCCCCGCAGAGGTAGCTTGTTTAATACTTCAAAGCTCAGGTTTTACAGTGGTTTAATGCTGCTGAGAGTGTAAATGATTGTTATGGGGCACAGCCACTTGCCGCAGCCAACATTCTCAACATTTTGGGAAGCCCTAGAAGACAATTTCAGTCGATTCGGGAGTCCAGAACACACAAGAAAATTGTGAAATTGAATAACTGGTTGGGTCAGCAATCTGTGGTGTATGCATATCCATGGCGCAACACAAAAGGCTCTCACTACAGTGATGCAAAGAAATGGCTTGAATACCTGGTAACTTCTCTGAAAAAAGATTCTCATAAACATATTAAGAATTATTAGTTTCGTAAACTGAAGAAGACTCTCCAAGTGGTGATTGTATGGGGGACAGAAGCTGCTACGGCTCTGCCTTCTTTTTATCCTACTCCAGCTGAGCCACAAGAGCAACCTTTAATATTCAGATCTAGTGATGGAGCTCCCACAATTGTTTATTCAGTCGATCCTAACCACAGCCTCACTGAATCATATTGTAAAGCAATCGAAAAAACAGTGGTATCTGTCCCAAGTGTCATTTAATATTAAATAGAAATGTAGAAAGACCAAGGCAGTTTTCCACCAAATACGATGTAGATCCCAAATTAAATATCCCCTTTCACCTTCATCTTCCCCACATAGACATGCAAATACTGTTTTACCTGCACTAGACATTGCCCTTTTAGCTGAAGAGATTACCAGAATCAGTGCTTGTCTTAATCATCCCACAATCGAGGAGCTGGTTGCACTATGGAAAACACATTGTAAACAAGGACAACGAAGATTTGCGAAGCAGTATGGAATTGATTCAGGTATGCCACCCTTCTGATTTGTGAATCGATAACACTTCACAGGAAACTTCTCAAACTTTCTTTTGGGTCGTGGTAAACTTGGTAGTCAAAGCTGTGCGGCTGTAGTACGATATTTGATGAGTATCTGGTGTGTTGTTGTTTTTTTATTATCAAGTTAAACCGCAGTAGTGCCGCTGTTGATCGTGCCTCTACAACTCTCCATATTGTATGCACTTACCTTTTTTCTTCTTACCTAACCTCAACCCAGGAAGGAAAAGAATCCAACAAAGAGCTGACCGAAAAATCTTAATTGTTGTGTCGCAAATTTTGTGTTCATTGCGCCTGTCACTGACATAGAAAACAATCAGTTTTATCTTGGTGATGAGAAATTTCTTTTGGCTTCTTTTTATTTTCTTTTCACTTGCTCCCGAATAGACTTACCCTAAAAATCATTAATCAGCGTTTTCTCATCCATCTGGCAGAAATCGGCTTCACGCAACAGCTTTTGATAAATCGAAAGCTGGCGATAAAACAAAAGTTTCCGTTCTG